>JAQZBX010106891.1:0-10706 GCA_029593785.1 Cabassous unicinctus
CACTCAGGGTCACAGGACCCTGGACAGATGGTCACAATCACCTGCGCTGGAAACAGCAGCAGAGTTGGCGGTGATTTTCTGGGCCAATATATGACATTGATTATTGTGGTTACCTTAATTTTTCAGGAGTTTCAAGGAAAGAGGAGAGTATGTGCAGAGTGTTTTTCACATTTTAACTCTATGTAATTTCTTGCTATGTAAACTTTGAGTCTAAGCATGTACTTGTGCCAGCTGAAGGGTCCCAAATGCCAGATCTCATGGAAGGTATAACCATTGTACCTTGAACTGATGTATTGTGGAAATTAAGGTCCCAGCCACAGAAGCACATGGGGGAGGGTGGTCTCAGGCCACTAGTGCTGACTAGCCCCTCCTCCATGAGGCCAGAATGGGGGGAGTAAAACCAGGGGCAGACAAGCTCTAGATCTGGGGCACAGGGCCTGTGACCCCCATGCCCTGGACGCCTCTCCTCCTCATGCTCCTGTTCTACTGCACAGGAATGGACAGGCCTCAGGGCCTGGCTCAGATCTCTGGGCCTTACCTTGATCTCTGTCCATCACCCATGAGTGTCTGTCTGCAGGTCCCCTCTCCCAGCCTGTGCTGACACAGCCGTCCTCCCTCTCTGCTTCCCCAGGAACTCCCACCTGACTCACCTGCCCTTTGACAAGTGGCATCAGCATTGCAGGAAAAAGCATATACTGGTATCAGCAGACACCAGGGAGCTCTCCCTGGTTTCTCCTGTTCTATTACACAGGTTCAAACAAGCAGTGGGAAATGGGTTGTCTAGTCACTTCTCTGGGTTTAAAGAGGCATCGACAAACACAGCACATTTGCCGATCTCTGGGCTCCAGCCTGAGGATGAGGCTGCCTATTACTTCCAGATATGGGGGGACAGCACCAGTGCTCACACGGGGCCCTAGGACCAGGGGGAAGTGAGCCCTAAACCCCTCTCTGCTCCTCTGAATGAGCCTCCTCCCTTTGTGGCCTGAAAAAATTGGACAAAATGAAAGTCAAGAAAGAAGAGTTTTGATGTGAATGCTGAGAAGCCACAGACCTCCAGGAATGTGGCAGGTGGGACTGGGTCAGAGACCCTCCCACTCAAAGGACCTGAGACAGACACCACCATGGTCACCTGTGCTGGACACAGCACCAATGTCTGCCCTGAAGGGGTGTCTTGTCTACAGCAGCCCCAGGGCCCTTTTCCCACAACAACTGACCCCCTGGGTACCTGAACCAATTTTCTGGCTCCAGGTGGAGCAGCTCAGCCTCTCTGAGCCTCTCTGGGCTCCAGCCTGAAGCCTTGGCTCCTTGTCACTATCACTTCTCAGAGAGGGGCAGCAGCCTCAGGGCCCACACAGGGCTCCACACCCTCAGGGACATGGGACACAGCAGCCTGTTTTCCAAGCCTCACCAGTCACAGGAGACTCATGGTGCCCCTGTGACCTGGACTCATGAAAGCCCAGAGCTTGGTTCCATGTGAAAATACTGCTTACTATTCAGAACTCAAGTATAGTAGTATGTGTTAAAATGCCTGCACCTGCAGGATTAACAAATGCCTCTAGGCTTTCATTCTGGGAATACATGTGTTCCAGATTTTTCTTTACTAATCCATCTCAAGGTGCTGCATTCACAAAGTCACATGGCACCTCTCTGACCACAAGTGGTCATTCACCAATGTCCCCAGAAACCTACTCACTTCTTTCTCTGGCCATGGCACATGCCCTGAACTCTGACTAGAAAACCCTTTCCTCCTCTGTGCCAAAGAGATCTGCTGAATCCTCCTGCAGATCCAGACTTCTATGTCCCACTTCTCTTCTGGCTGCTTTACCCCAATTCCATGTCCACCCCCAATACCCATCCCCCGATGCAATATGCACACACAGCAATTTCTCCAGGTGCATGTTCCTAGGGGACCCTTTAATTGTTCTCTCACTTACCATGTTCAGTGTCTGGAAAAAACAAAGCTGGAGCTGCAGGTACATGGTTGACAAGACTGATATTTTGATAAAACTGATAAGCAGTAAAAGAATTGTTTTCAATCATAACAAAGGTCCCTGCATAGGAGCATCACTGTTCCAATCAGGAGCTATTGAGGCCCCTTCTTGCATTACAGTTTCGTGTAGTGACATCAAGAAAGACGTGGGTGAGAGAAGGATGCTCTGCCCATGTGTTTCTTGGCATCAGTGTGGTCAGAGGCTGCTTGCCTTGTGGCCAGCAGAGGGCGCCAGGAGAGAACCAATAGTGGTGCTCTGGATCTGACAGCTGGTCAACCACGCGGCTCACTCCAGGAGAGTTGGGCCCAGGTGTCCTCACTCATGCTGGTCCAAGACACCTAAGACCTAATGGCAGCCTCGCGGTCCTCATCCTAATCACATCCACTGGTGTGAGCATAAAGGGGGTCGTGTGCTCCCCCCACCCCACATATGACCTTGTCCTCTGGGAACCAAGTGGACCATAGTAGGTGCTTCATAAATATTTCCTCACAAATAACTGCACACAACCTTGAATAAATAAACAAACAATTTCACTGTGCTCCACCTTCTCAGAACCCTAGGCTCTTCTGGAAACACTGTGAGCTTAGGGGTCCAGCAGCAGGACCCCACCCTCCAGGCAGTCCCAATCCCCAGTCCTTTGAGTGGCCCCTGTGGACAAGCTGCTCAGCCCTTCACTCCCGGGGCACCTTAAGCAGCCTCTGTCACATGGCACCGCCGTTGGATTTCCCACATCTCTCTCTCCCAGTAATCCTGGAAGTTTTCACTGGGAAAGGTTGTGTATTAACATCACTTTCCTTGGGGAACCCTGGGGTTGTGTCTGTGGGGACTGTTTTCACTGAGAGCCTGAAGTTTAAGCAGTGAGCAGCAGGGGGCGCTGTGGGCCTTCCCTGGGACTGCCCTGTGGGTGCCCCAAGCTGCGTAATCCCCTTAACTCTCCAGAGAAGGGGTTTTGTGCTCTGTGTTTGCTGATTGAGACCCAGGAGCTGTGTCTCCTCTGGGCTGTGCTGAGTCCCCTGCTCATAGGTTTTGTGGGGTCCCAGCAACAGCTTCCTCACTCACAAAACAATGGGACAAACTCTGAACTCGCCCATCTGCCCCACTGTCTAAAGAGACCCACTCAGACCTCAGCTGGTGCTCAGGTAGGAGCAGAGAGCACCATCAGGGGAACAAATTTGCATGAGCAGCCCCTGTCTTTAGGCCAATGGAGAAGATAAAGGAGGCCTGGGGCAACCCAGCCCCAGCTCTGGGGCCTCAGCAGGGCTGTCACCATGGCCTGGGCTCCAGTCTTCCTCATGCTCCTGTCTCACTGCACAGGTAGGGATGGGTGTCTGGTGCCCAGGGGCAGCTGCTGAGCTCACACACCAAGCAGCTCCACCAGGACCCCTAGTCCATCCACACGTGTGTCTGTGTCTGCAGGTTCCCTCTCCCAGCCTGTGCTGACTTAGCTACCCTCCCTCGCTGCATCTCTGGGAACATCTGCCAGACTGACCTGCACCCTGAGCAGTGGCTTCAATGTGGGTGACTTCAGGATAGGCTGGTACCAGCAGAAGCCAGGGAGCCCTCCCCAGTATCTCCTGTACAAACACAGACTCTGACAAACACCAGTGCTCCTGGGTCCCCAGCCGCTTCTCAGGAGCCAAAGAAGCCTCGGCCAATGCAGGTGTTCTGCATATCTCTGAGCTGCAGCCTGAGGACGAGGCTGACTATTACTGTCAAGTAGGGCACAGCAGTACTAACACTACACAGTGCTGTGACCCAGGGGGAAGTGAGACAATAACCTCCCTGCTGGGCCCCTGGCCTGGAGCAGCCATCCCTGGCACTGGCTCTGAGCAAGTCTAGCTCATAGAGGTGACTGCTGTATCTGCTCTTTACCTTGTTGGTGAAGGAGGAACCCTCCACACTAAATAGTATGAGATGGAAAATCACAGGCCACAGGCCACTGCTCAGTTCAGACTGGAAGCAGTTCATTCAGCACCTGTCCTTCCAGCCACAGTAGGAGGACACTGCATGCAGGACTACCTGGGCTTGGACTGAGGAGCAGAAGGAGCCTACAACGGATGATGGGAGTCATACTTTGTGATGACCAGAGAGTGGGGTGCCCCTTGTTCCCATGGGAGGAGGGGATAGGCTTGTTTCAGTGATGGCCCCGAATGGCAGTGACCAAAAGCCCTTTAGGTTGACAACCACGTGTGGTGCAGCTGGCCTGGCTGGAGTTAGGAGTTCCCTTCACTAGGTTTGCAATAATTAACAAGCTGTGACTCAATTCCCCCTGACATGCTTTAAGGAAGGACAAGCCCCCCCTTAATCCTTCGTGTCTGAAAGCAGGGCACTTCCCTAAAGGTGGAACAATGAGACCACGTGGAGATGGGAGTAAAGTGAAATAAAGAGCTTCACTCCCTCCACATCAAAGCACCACCTGCAACTCCAGCATTCCAGGAAAACGTAAATCCCTAGCCCACTACCCTCTAGCCACACAAGGGGAAATTTTCACCTCCAGGGCTTCCTATTGGCCCCTGCACCTTACTCTAACCCTTGACCCCCTCCCACCACCTATCATTTCCCTGCCTAGAAATGTATTGAATAAATTCAAAGCCCTCCTTTCCAGGGGTGGGCTGAAGTCTATTCTTCAGACCCCCTCTGTTGGGAGAGCTTCCCAATAAGCTTTCTGCCTGCAATCATCAGTCTCCATGTCCCAGTAAGCACCATTTTTTCCCAACATTTGGTGCCAAAAACCCGGTTCTGGGTCACATTGAGACTGATTGATTGGTGAGGAATCTCCCCCCTGTCATGGCCGAACCCCCATCAAACACCTGACATCGAATCTCGGCTGGGTCAGTTAAGGATTTCTCCACTGGAGGATCCTGCTCTCTCTCTCTCCTTTTTCTGTTGTCCAGGACAATCCAGCAGAAAACCCTAGCACTAGGTCAGCGATCCTCTCTGCTGTCCCTGAGGGCCACGGCAGGCGGTAGGCCTGTGTCCTCGTGGGAAGTAACCCCTTGGCTCCAGAGACATCTGGTTCCAAGTGCGGTTCCGTTTCCTTGGAGATTTCTGACTGATTTGGGGACACCTGTATCCCTCAAAATCTCCCCTGTCTTAGAGATCCTTAGTCTCACCCAAGCCACCTAAAATGGGGAATTCAATTTCAGCCCCCCCCCCCCCCCCAAAAAAAAACCACACCTCTGGGTCCTCTCCTTCATACCTTAAAACTCTGAACCCAGGAGACATCATACCTAAAAAGCTCATTTTCTATTCAACCTCTGTGTGGCCGCAATATGAATTGGACAATGAAAACCAATGGCTGGAGAACAGCACTTTCAATTTTCAAATTCTCCGAGACTTAGAGAATTTCATCCAGTGCACCGGCAAGTGGTCAGGAATTCCTTACATACAGGCATTTTTTTCCTTCGTAATCGTCTCTCCCTGTGCCAATCCTGTTCCTCTTATCAGATCCTTCTTTTATACCAAAAACCCTCTCAGAAACGTTCCTTCTCCTCTCTCACACCCCTACAACCTCTGAAAATCTCGACTGAGATCTGGCAGGCCAGGCTCCTCCTGCACCTCCTCATACAGGCTCCAGGGCCAGTGCTCGCCTCCCCTCCCCACCTCTCCCTGCCTTCCACACACAGAAAACCCTTCTTCTCACTCTGATCCCTCTGATCACACCCCTCCTCCAGCGCTGCATGCCTCATCAGCACTCCCTGAACTTGCTCTGTCCTCCTTCTCTTCCAGGACACCTCTCCCTGGGCCTGCTCCCTTCTCCCCACCCATCACCTGCTCTTGAGCCCAAATCCCTGCTCTCCAGACTCCTTCCCCAGCTCCTGTCCTCTCTTTCCAGAAAGTGGCCCAGGCAGAAAGCATGGTGCACGTTCACATCCCCTTCTCTCTCTCTGATCTCTCCCAAATCAAACATCGTCTCAGATCCTATTCCTCTGATCCTTCTCATCTCATCAAAAATTTCAACATGCAGCTGTCCCTAATAATCTTACATAACAAACCTACAATTGCTCTCCTCTTACAAGTAAGCTTTTAGCTAACTCCTAAGTGTACTCCCAAAAAGCAATGATCAAAATATATGTGTTAAAAACCTGTCTATCTAAACTGCGGAATTAAAGCTTAACTGCATTTATAATGCTCAAATATTTCTAACTGTTGCTGATTACTAGTAAAGTGTTTAAATCTTAAAAGCAGTAAAATCAAAGATATACAATAATGAAAAGCCTAAAAATAGCCATACCAAAGCAGTAAGAATTATGAGTCAAGTTGCTGAGCTTTATGTTTCTGTCGGTGTGTCTTAACTCTTTTTGCGTTTGTCTGTTTGTTCAGTGTATATCGTAATACCTCCGGATGGTAATATTAAACTGACAAATGAAAATTCTTAAAAAAGCTCTATTCAAAAGGCCAAAAATCAAATAAGTGCTTATATTAATAAGTATGAATGCTAATAAGGTAAACTTGCATTGTGTGTATTAAATCTTTAAAACGATGAAAATTGTATGTCTTGACTAATGAATGACTAATGAAATCTCGTCATAAAAAAACAGGTCTTACCTAAATTGAAATAAATAGTTTTTCTTCACAGAATGAATGAAATGAAAGATGTGAAACTTAAATGGATATTGAAAGAAGTAAAATTTTGTAGGAGTGCTGAGTGAAATTTAACAAGTTTGTTCAGGAAAGTGTGTTTTGTCGTAAGATAAGATGGCTGGTTTTTGTAGAATCAGAATGGAAGTATGCAGGACACAACTTAGATGCATATGGCAAGCTGAAGAAGGTATTGTGGTTGCCTTACATATTATAGGTTGGATGAAAAGTGTTTAAAAGTCTTAATTATTTAACCCTCTGTTAATCCAAGTTGTACCAGTACAATGTTCATGCATAAAATTCCTGAAAATCTAAAAATATTTATATTATTGTTAATCATGGTTTTAATTTTTTAAAATGGTGTGTGTCACAGAAACAACGTGTCCGCCTAGAAATCAAGAGGCAGCTGCCTTAGCTCGTGTTCATCTGATTTGCCCCACCTCCGCTAAAGGAGCAGCCTTATGGCTGCAGAAAGAGAGTGGCCACTGAGGGCTGCCCGAGGTGGTTAATGAGAACAAATTACCGTGAATTAAAGTAACACCACTGCTGTCTGCAGCAGTCCCAAATATTGCTAGTTTTTTTTTGCAAAATATTAATATCCAGTTATATCATTACCACTTTGTTTTAAAACCTGCTGAGGCTTTCTTCAGTATCTCCCTAGGCAAATCAACCCAGCCTGCACTCACCTTCCTGTGAGAGGCCAAGGGTGGGTTTTGCAGGGCTTCCAAAGGCTGTGGGCATAGCCCAGCCATCTGTCCTGGGCTGGTGGTAGAGGAAAAACCTGTGGCTGTAACCCTACTGATGATATTATGTCAAGCAGCAATCCTTTTCTCAGAACTAAAAGCAGCATCTGAGTCAATGGTATCTTATCCTAAAAGCCCGAGATGGGCAAACAATTGGGACAAGCTACAAAGCCCTGGCTGTCTATCAAATTCTTAAATGCTGTTTAGTTAAGTAAAGCAAAAACGGTGCCCTCTGCTGTGATTGGTTATTGGGGCACTGAAAACCCTCCATCCCTCATTCAGCTCAGAGAGTAAAACCATTATATGTGTTAACCAGAGAAATTGTGCATGGAAATGAGAACCCCACCCCCACCCCCAAAGGCTGCTTTTTAGAGGGGAACAGCACAAGTTTAAGCAGTAAAGAGGGTGGTGAACCTTAACTTACCCTGTAAACTGGATGTAGCCATGACCAATATTGGCTTTGGGTGGGGTTTGTGGCAGAGGCAACATTCTAACACCCCTTGGGCTTTAGCCACAATTGGGAGAAGAAGCCAAAGAACAAGACAGGAACAATGAACTGCTGTGGGCTGCCCTCTGTGGGGAAGAGACTGTGGAAGAACATCTGGGACGCCTGCCAGCAGCGACAGGTAACTGACATGTCCCTGCTGCCTCCTCCAACATCTCTCTTGGGACTGTTGAGGCAGATGCCTCACGAAGAGCCAGAGCCGTACCACTGAAGACCCAAGAAGCAGCAGAGTGGCTCCACCGAAAAGGCAAACATCACGGATCCCAGACCTTGTGGTGCCCAGCCCAGCAGTTCCCACTGCCTGTCACTCACCAGCAGCTCATGAACATCACCCACGAGTGTCCTTCGTGCTCACTCCAGTGACTGCGACATCGGTCCCCTCCTGCTCTCAGAAGGGGCGAGGTCTGCTTTCAGGGCTGCAGACCCTGCAAGGGGACTCCTAGCTCCAGTGAAGATGTAACAGCAAGACCAAGAAGGCAGTAAAGTTACAAGTTAAAGCGCCAGCCGCCCCACAGCCCACAAAGGGGAAGTAATAATAATGTGTTGTTGCCTATGCCTCAAACTATACAAAATGGGAAAAATAAAATCATTTTAACCATAGGCCTATGCAGCCCTCTGGTTGGGAATCTTAAATCCATGAAAAATAAAAAATCACTCAAGAACACTGTTATGAAACCACAGTTAATAATCTAAAGTCTCCTATTCCCACTTAAACTATGTGTTTATGTAACTTCACTGTCAACCATTAATGTTCAATGTTGAGTATATAATCCTATTATTCCTTCTCTTCAGACTCCTGGAGGTGGAGCCTCACAGCCCACCCTAAATGTCATGGTTAATTCCTATCCTTGCCACAATTATAACTCTCATTCTCTTCATCTCAGCAGGTCCACACATCTCCCAGTTTATCCAAACAGCCGTTCCAGATGCCACTCATGATCACGTACATGATCTTCTCCTGCTGCAAAAATGCAGTGCCAGCCACTGAGCCAGAGGCCACAATATCTCAAAGCCAAAAGGGGAACTGTAACTGAACCCCACAATGCCCAGTAACAGCAGAAAGCAGCCAGAGGATTGACACCCACCTTCCCGCTCTCCCTCTCCACCCAAGCATATCAAAAGGAGTTGGGAACGTTAGCCCCATTTAGGAAAATTATCCCCTGAGACCCTGGTCAGTGCCAGCAGGTCTCCCCTGCCCCGATAACAGGTGACCCCAAACCCCCACCCCTGTCCCTAATCTACCAGGAAACTTGTTGTTTTTAACAAAACTGGGCAGGTAGATAAAAATCTTAAAATTTCAAAAGAAAATATAGAGATCATTCAGAGGGCCTGGGCAACAGCTGTGGAAATCAAACCTGGTGATCCTCATTTCTCTCTTCTTTTTCCTTACCTGACATCAATCCTTTTATCCATTATAACACCACTACTGTTATTACTGCTGCTGCTTTTGGTCCTTGTCTCTTAGAGCTTCTCATCCAATTCACACACCGAGTCACACAGTCACCAACTCAGGAAGATGCAAACGGCGTCTTTCTGCTGCGTGAGCCACAGTATCAACCCTTGCGAGACCAGAAACCACAGCCTCCTGGGCAGGATGGAAGGGAACTTTTCTCCACCGCTTGGCAGCAGGAAGTAGTCAGATTGTGACAATGCCTGGATCCCCTCACCCTCCCATCCTGCCCAGTACCATAACCCCAATACCCAGGTCCCCCAACATATATATATAAACAAAGAGTTAGGAATATTAGGAGTTCCCCTTCACTAGGTTTGCAATAATTAACAAGCTGTGACTCAATTCCCCCTGACATGCTTTAAGGAAGGACAAGCCCCCCCTTAATCCTTCGTGTCTGAAAGCAGGGCACTTCCCCAAAGGTGGAACAATGAGAACATGTGGAGATGGGAGTAAAGTGAGATTGATAAGGGAAGCACAGGGACCCCCAACCCTGTCCTCAGCAGAAACCCACAGCTTCAAGAAAATAAACTCCCCAGGGTCCCTAGCTTCTCTTTCCCCTCCATCCTCCCCTTTTCTCCCTGGAATCCATGTCAGGAAGATAAGCACCCTGGCTGCCCCTGGGAATTGAAATTTACAACTCTATACAGGTAATGACTCTTTTTCCTCCCTAATGGCCTTCTGCTTTTAGAGAGATAAGCTAACCTAGCTTCTTTGCTTTTGTAACCCTGGCTGCCTGCTTGCTCAGGAATTTGCCCACTTAGTGTACCTATATAAACTCATGAAAATCGGAAAAGGATGTTCAGATTTTTTGGAGATTTAACTCTCCTCTGGGCCTGCATGTAATAAAACTTGGTTCATCCCTGCTCCCAAAAGTGCCGTTTGGGTTATTTCTAGCTGGTGGCAACAAGATAAAGAGCTTCACTTCCTCCACATCAAAGCACCACCTGCAACTCCAGCATTCCAGGAAAACCTAAATCCCTAACCCACTACCCTCTAGCCATTAAAGGGGAAATTTTCACCTCCAGGGCTTCCTATTGGCCCCTGCACCTTACTCTAACCCTTGACCCCCTCCCACCAACTATAAATTCAAAGCCCTCCTTTCCAGGGGCAGGCTGAAGTCTATTCATCAGACCCCCTCTGTTGGGACAGCTTCCCAATAAACTTTCTGCCTGCAATCATCAGTCTCCATGTCCCAGTGAGCGCCATTTTTTCCCAACAGCTGAATGGGGGACCTTCCTGCGGGATGGAGACCTACCTGAGCGGGAAGAGCAACTCACTATTCAACCAGGGCACCTGGGAATCTCAATGATATCGAGGCAGCCCTTTCCTGTTGCATCTTTATTTCAGATCTTATAGTAGAGTGACTTAGATTGTCACATCTTCAGCAAGTACATGATTTTCCTCACAGTGTGATGCCAACCTATCTTCTTTTC
>JAQZBX010106892.1:0-10706 GCA_029593785.1 Cabassous unicinctus
ACATAAACACATCACTCTGAAATAAAGTTTTGTTTTTGCATTTCTTACTCCTGGAATAGTCCACAAAGTGAGCAATCCACTTGTGGTAATGAATAATTAATTTATAAAATACTTAACTTTTGTCATTTTCCCTCTGATTTTTAATTCCAGAATCTTCAGAACACTCAGGGTGTGTCAGCAATATGAGTCAATGAGTTCAAAGTTCAGAGCCTTTATATCCATGAAGTATTTTAAGTACCATATCAAGTTGATCTTAATAATAATTTTATACATAGTATGGTATAGTCACATGCTGCTTATTACTTAAATGTGAGGAAAGATACAAAAATGGGTAAAAATAATTCCTAGCCTACTAAGTGGCCATCAGCCCCATGCAAGGTTCTCCACCTCTCTCTCTTTCTCTCTCTCTCCAGTACAAAGTTGATAATGAAAAAAGTAGCAGGGGTCAATTGCAGTCATGAAATTTATGAATGGTTGGCTAGAAATTATTTCAAATGTCAACTCCAGTCTACAAATGAGTTGTGTAGGTCTCTTTTTCCAAGTCTGTGCAGATGGGTTGTTTGCTATGTAATTGGTTTTCCTGGCCACCATTCCATCCAGGGTCACTTGCTTTACAGCAGCCACTTGGATTGCAGGTTAATGTTTCACATCTCTGATGGACTAAACAGGTGAAAGATGGGTGACAATGGAGAAGAAAGCCTATATGGTCCTCCAGGAATCTGCAATGGCACTACTCAAAATAAGTCTTCCTTCTAATTAACCTCTCAGCTTCCTCCAATTCTCCTCAAAAGTGTGGCTTGGATTTTAAATTTTGCAGTATAACAGTCAAGTGCCTGCATCTTTTGTTTCAGTATATAAGAACAAGAACAAGCATTAATGTCTAAATTTCTTCCCCAAATGGTCACTAATGCCAGAAACTGAAAGTTTAAAGCATATGTTATATATTTTCAAAATCAACTTAAAAATATGTTTTTAGCTATGGTTGAATCTAGACCTGCAGAATTATGGGTAGTTTTCTCCCTTTTTCTGATAATTTTTATGTATTTTTCAAAAATTTTTGGACACAAGAGAAATTATCGTGATGCCATCTAAGTTACTCAAGTTGTAATGGCATTACTATTGTATATAACAATGGGCAAGGAAAAATACAGTAAGAAATTTCACAGGCTGCTGAAAACCCTGGACTTATAATCCTTAACACAAAAGAACTATATAGAAAATATAACATAGAAATAATGAGCATAAAATTATGCACAGGTTTTAAATCCATTTTTAGTACGATTTCCAGAATGCCACTAATATTAGAGGAGGGTACTAAAGTGAATTTCCTACAGAAGAATCTTGTTATAAACTAGCCAATTTTAATTTTAGAAACAGCATTTTAACACAAAGACTTACATGGTACAAAGAATTATCAGACAAGATGACATTAAATCTCCTCTCCTATATTTCCTAATACAAATATTGCTGTATTTGCTACTTATAAAATACACATACACTATATGTAAATGCCAATATATACTAGTACTATCTCTAGGGTGTAACTACTCTCTGACATTGAGCTAAGGATGTGTACTGCTTCTGTGAAATTACAGCAAAAAAATTGTAAATAATACATAGAATAAAATGACTCTGCCCAACCCATGGACAGCATAATGGACAGAACAATGTGATTGCTACAGTGCTAAGGTTTTTCTATTCACACCACACATGTAGGCAGGAAAAAAAATAGCAAAAGGAAAAAAGAAACATGGGACTTACATTTCTGACCAAGACAAGTAACAGGGACCAGATTTACCCTCCCACCTGAAACAACCATAAAAGGTATGACTTATATGAATTTTTAGTTTGTAAGACACTGTACATCAGACAACAAAGGATAGTATCCATGAGAGATGGGAAACAACTGAAATGAGCCCTAAGATTACCCCAGCTTATTGCCTTGACAGAGGTTCCAGGCCATATCACAGGGAGAGAGAACCAAGGTAGAGAGAGCCTGGCAGACTTGCTGCATTGAGATGTTGCACCTAAGAATTCTGGAAAGCCAAGGCATCCAGACTTGAAAGGACAGAATTGCAAACAAGAGAGAATTAAACACAGAGCTCTGGAGATTTCAGAGGGCCCTCCTTGCATATTAAACTGAGTACAGATAAAGATATGCATGTTAAGAAACTACTGAAGGCAGGGAAAGAAGAACTTGAAAAGATTAGAGGTAACAGTACCCAGAAGTCGCATAGGGCTGAGAATAGTGCCTAATCCTAGTAGCCAGCCTGGAAAACCTGAAGATTCATGAGGCATTGGGTAGAATACACAGAAGGGTATTGCCTCAATACTAAAGAATAGCCCTGGTGTAAGAACACCTCTGTCTGTACTTAACAAATTTAAAATCAAGTCCTGAGAATATAAACTTAACTATATCTTAGAACAAATCTCAAGAATATTTATAGAAATACAAAAATAACTCTTATTTAAAAGGGTAAAGTTCACAATGTTTAGCATCCAATAAAAAATTACCCATCATGCAAAGAAACAGGTAAGTAGAGACAGTGAAGATATAAAAGTAACCAAATCAAACTTCTAGAGACAAAAACTAGAATGTGTGATTGGATTAACACCAGATTAGACATTAAAGAAAAAAAGATTGTGAATTTGAGGAATATTGCCAAGTGAAACTCACAGAGAAAAAAGAATTAAAAAATTGAACAGAGCATACACACATAGTTTAAAATATGTGTAATTAAAGTCCTTGAAGAAGATGAGAGAAAGGGGGAACAAAATACTTGAAGAAACAGTGACCAAATATTTCCCAAATTTGATCAAACTATACACCCACAGACCCAAGAAGTTTAAAGAATACCAAGAACAAGAAACAAGAAGAAAAATATACCATCATACCATAAACAAATTGCTTGAAACCAATAATAAAAAGTTTAAAAACAATAGGAGGAAAAAAGGTCCATGATGTATAGAGGCAGAAAGATAAGGATGACAGTAGATTTCTCACTGGAAACAACGCAAGCAAGAAGACAGTGGTGCAACATCTTTAAAGTACTCTAAGATGAAAACTATCAAACTAGAATTCTATATCCAGTGAAAATATCTTTGAAAATGAAGGAGAAATAAAGATTTATTCAGATATAGAAGAGCAAAAGAATTCATTACCAGCTAACCAACACTACAAGAAATGTTAAAGGAAGTCCTCTGGCAGAAGGAAATGATTCCAGATAGAAATATGGCTCTGAACAAAGAATAGAAAAACACTGAAATGGTAACTACATGAGTAAATACACAAGATATTTGTATTATTATTCAAATCTCTTTAAATTATTTTTAAACAATGAAGTATGGGAGTTTTAAAACATGTAAAAATAAAATGAATTATAAAAACAGTACAAAAGTCAGAAAGGGAGAAATGAAAGTATACTCATAAGGTTTGTATACTGTATATGAACTGATATATTTTGAAGGTAGACTGGCATATGTTTCTGACATATACTATAAACCTCAAAGAAACCACTAAAATAATGAAACAGAGATATAGTTAAAAAGTCAATAAAGAAGATGAAATAGAATCACAAAAAATACTTAATCAAAAGAAAGCAGTAAAAGAGGAAAAAGAGAGCAAAGAACAAATGGGACAAATTAAAACAAATAATACAATGATAGATTTAAACATGATCATATCAATAATTATATTACATGTTAATGGTCCAAATACTTTAATTAAAAGTCAGAGAATGTCAGATTGGATAACAAAACAAGACCCAACCCTATGCAGTCTACAGAAACACATTTCAAATATAAAGAAAGAAATAGGTTAAGAGAAAAAGTGATGGAAAAAGATAATACTAACACTAATCAAAAGAAAGCAGAGTGACTATATTAATATCAGACAAAATAGATTTCAAGGCAAATGATATCACCAGAAATAAAGAAGCCCACTTAATAATAATAATAATGAAGAGGCCAATCCATCAAGAGGATTAATACTGAATTTTCATACATCTACTAATAGAGATTCAAAGTACACAAAAGTCTGATAGACTTGTAAGGGAAAATAGACAAATCCACAATTATTGTTGGAGATTTCAGTACTCACTTTCTCAATAATGGATAGAACAAAGAGACAGAAAATCAGTATAGATATAAAAGATTTTAAAACACTGTCAGCCAGCTTGACCTATTTGATATTAATTGAACACGCCACCAAACAGCAGAATACAATTCTTTTCAAGTAAATGTAGAATATTTGCAAATATAGACCATGTTCTAAGCCATAAAACAAATTTAAATGAAGTTAAAATGTTCTGAGTCATATGAAATATATTCCCTGACCAAACTGAATTCATTTAGAAGTAAATAAGAGGAAGATCTTTGGAAAATCCACAAATTCTTGGAAACTAAAATACATTTCTAAATAACCCATTAGTAAAAGAAAGAATCAGAAGAGAATTTAAAAAGTATTTTGAACTGTATGGAAATGAAATCACAGCACATCAAAATTTGTGGAAGGCCATTAAAACAGTATGGGGGATTTTTTTTTAGCACCAAATGCCAATATATTTTTAGAAAAGAAAACAGTCTCAAATCATTGGCCTCATTTCTACCTTAAGAAATAGAAAAAGGTGAGCAAATTAAATCCAAAGTAGGTAGAAGGAAGGGAATAATAAAAACCGCAGTGGAAATCAGTGAATCTGAAAATGGATAAACATTAGAGAAAAATCAATGAAACCAGAAGATTGTTCTTTAAGATCAATAAAATTGATAAACCTCCAGCCAGACTGATCATTAAAATAGAAGGCATAAATTGCCAATATATAGATTCAGAGTTTCACCATTAGAGATTCTACATATATTGTAGTATAAAAGGAAATATTAAGGGCAACTTTATGCAAATAAATATGATGACTTAGAGGAAATGGGCAAATACTTTGAAGGACACAAACTATCAAACTTCATTCAAGAAGAAATAGATGACTCAATTAGTCCTATATTTATTAAAGAAATTGGATTTGTATTTTTAAATCTTCCACAAAAAAAGACTTTACTAGTGACTTGCCAAACATTTAACATAGAAATAATGACAATTTTAAACAAACTCTTCCATAACTTTGAAAAGGAGGGACTATTTCCCAACTCATTTGATAAGATTAGCATTATGCTGAAAACAAAAGCAATCAACAAAACCAGAAATGAAACCATACACTGATATCCCGCATTAACATAGATGCACAAGTTCTGAACAAAGTTTTAGCAAATTGAGTTCAACAATTTATAAAAAAAGGATAGTACATTCTTAGCAAATGTTGTAATTCAAGGAATGCAGGGTTGGTATGATTTTTGCAAATCAATCAATGTAAGTCACCATATTAATAAAATAAAAGAGAAAAAAACAAACCACCACACATTCATTCATTTTCAGCAAACCAAGAATAGAAGTGAATTTCTCAACCTTAATGAAGGGCATCTACATCATACTTGGTGGTAAAGACAGAATGTTCTCCCCTCAAAAATCACTAATAAGACCCCAATGTCTGCTCTCATTCCTTCTATTCAACATGCTAATGGGGGTTCTAAAAGGTTCAATCGAGCAAGAAAAAGAAATAAAAGACATTCAGATTAGAAAGAAAGAATTAAAACCTTTAATCTTAGTGGACATGGTGGGCTATGTAGAAAGTCCAATAGAAACTACCAAATAGAACTAACTAGTGAGCTTAGCAAAGTTAAAGGATACAATATCAACACAAAAAAACCAATTGTATTTTGATTTACTAGAAACAATTGGAAACTGAAATTTAAAACTTACAATTTACAATAGTATCAGAAAATAAGAAATACTTAGGAAATGTTATGACAAAATATGTGAAATTTCTCTACACTAAAAACTACGAAAGAGTGCTTAAAAAATTAAGATCTAAGTAAATGGAGTGATATGCTGTGTTGTGGATTAGAACACTTAATATTATTAAAATGTTAATTTATCCCAAATTTATCTATATGTCAATTCAATCTCAATCAAAATACCAGCAGAATTTTCTGTAAAAATTGAAAACTTATTATTAAATTCATATGGAAATGGAAAGGATATGGAATGGATGTAACAACTTTGAAGAAGATGAACAAAGTTGGAGGACTAACACTGCTTAATATCAAGATATTATAAGTTTCAATAATGAAGTCAATGCAGTATTGGCATAAAGATAGATAGAGCAATGGGATAGAATAGAGAGTTCACAAATAGACCCATACATCTATGGACATCTGATTTAAAAAACAATGCAAAGACAACTCAGTGGAGAAAGGATAATCTCTTTAACAACTGGCATGGAAAAATTGGATATTGATACGCAAAAAATATGATCCACACCTTGCATCATATGCAAGAGATTTTTTTGTTTATTTATTTAAAAATTTTTTTAAAGATACTTAGATTACATAAATGTTACATAAAAAATCTAGGGGATTCCTATATGCCTCACTCTCTACCCCTACCACACTTTCCCACATTAACAACATCCTTCATTAGTCATATGCAAAAATTAATTCAAATTGATCATAGACCTAAATGTAAAATCTAAATCTATAAAATTTCTAAAAAAAAAAATACGAGAAAACACTTGTGACCTTGTGTTAGGCAAAGATTTCTTAGTTATGATACTTCAAGCACTATACATAAAAGCAAAAAAAGTGAAAAATTTCATCAAAATTAAAAACGTCTGCTCTTTGAAAGATACTATTAAGGGAATGAAAAGAGAAGCCACAGACTGGGAGAAAATATTTGAAAATCATATCTCTGATAAAAGACTTATATCCAGAACATATAAAGAATTTTCGAAACTCAATAATAAGGAAACAAAAAATTCTATAAAAAATGGGAAAAAGACTTGAACAAACTTTTCACAAAGAAGATATATGGATGGTAAACAGGCACATGAGAAGAAGTTAAATACCATTAGTTATTTGAAAAATGCAAATTAAAACTACAGTAAGAAACCATTACACATCTGCTAGAATGGCTAAAATTAGAAAGGCTGATCATGCCAATTGTTAGTGAGGATATGGAGTAATTGGAACTCTCATACACTGCTAGTGGGAATGGAAAATGGTACAACCACTTTGGAAAACATTTTGGCAGTTTCTTAATAAGTTAAATGTATGCTTACCATATGGACCAGCCATTCAACTACTAAGTATTTATTAAAGAGAAATGAATGTATATATCTACACAAGGTTATGTAAACATTTACAGGAGCTTTATTTGTGCTCTATAAGCCCTGGAAACAAGTCAAATACCCATGAACCTATAAATACATAAACACATTGTGATATAACCAAACAGTGAAATACTATTCAGCAATAAACAGGAATGAAGACATTACAACATGATGAATCTCAAAATAATTATGTTGCATGAAAGAATCCAGAGTCAAAAAAAGAGTACACACTATACGATTGCATTTCTATAAAATTCTGATTTATAGTGACAGAAAGTAGATCAATTGTTACCTGGAGACTGGGGAGGAGAGGAGTGGCACTAAGGAAGTAGAAGAAGGGAAGGTTTATGAAGGGGCATGAGGAAGTTTGGTGGATGATAGCTATGTTCATGACCATGCTTGTGGTGATGGTTTCACAGGTATATTCACATGACAAAGCTTAAATATATCAAGTTTAGGCATATAAATTAAAAATAAAGCTGTCAAAAATTAAAAAGAAACACAAAAGCATGGAATATACATATTGCTTTTCTCTATTAAAAATTCAATTTTTTGGTCAATGCTTTTCCTCTATTTTTCAGGATAAATTTAAATTAGTGTAACTGTTGCTTTTGAGGACATTACTTCTCTTCACATGAAACAAATCCTAGACAAAAACTTCACCAAGCAGACACATGACAAATTATTTTTGTCACCAACACTAATGAATTGATGATTCTATGACTCTTGTTTCTTAAACAAGGGGCAAGTTCATGGTTCACTGAGGTTCTGCTGCATCCCCGAGAGCCATGGCATCATGACCCATTTTACAGTGAGAATTGGTTTGATTGCTATTGGCTGAGGAGGACGATGGGCAGGTAAGGAGATGGGAGAGCCCCAGCTGTCCAAAGATAGGCAACTGTTTTTACTTCCAACAGTTGAGCACTAGTGATAGGAAAGATGCTCTCTGCTCTGGATAAGATAGTTTGGGTGGACCTGAGATTGCTGAAGAAGGCAATTTATTTATAATACAGGGAGTGGAAAATTAGGCCATTGTATTTCTGCACAGGGGAAGAATTCATAAAAAGTCACACAGAATTATTCTTATATAACTGACAATGACATCGTTGTAAGGTGGAAACAGAGCTTTATTTGTCTTACTTAAAATGATATATAGAGCACTTGTCTGTTTATTCCACTGCAAACAGCTTCTGCAAAAACAGCCGTAAATCCCTGGGGTTTCTACTGATAGTTATAAGTTACTTGAGCAAAATCTCTCAAGCAAGTTGCTGCCTTGCAGGCATCCATTATTCTAAATTCAAGGGCCTTTTTCTTGTTGTTTATTCGTTTGTGTTGAGTGTGTATTTTCCCCCCCAAATTATGTTACATGCAATATTACTTTCAAAAATGTAAAATGTGTCAGAAAATAGCTACTTTTCAAATAGGTAAGTCTATATACCTAAATCAAAGCTCACACAGCCAAAGGGGGACACATTAGATAAATAGCCTGCATAACCAAATCTGGCTCCGGTTAAACTCAAGTTAGTTTGATGGATTTGGCTGGGGTAAATAATAGTCTCTGTAATTAAGCTACTTTAGCTTAGCTTCCCTGGAAGCTTATGGGCAGCTCAAAGATTCAAGAGAGACAACCAGGGGGCAAACTTCAGAAATGAGTAGACAGCTGGCCCACCCACGAGCTAGTCTCTCCTCAGCCATCAGCCCATTTCACCAAGAGCTGGGCCATCGGGGGCTGCTGTTCTCCATATACATCCGCAAATGTCATTGACACTGACTGTCATGGCCCATGTTTGGGAATGGGAAAGTAACAAGCCAAAATCAACAAATGCTGAAGTCACTCACCCCTTTCAATCAAAAAATCTGAGGCCTGTCATTTCTGTTTTATATGTGTGGTTAGATAGGTTGATGATGATAGATAGATATAGATAGACTAGATAGATAGAGCTAGATAAGATACACACACATTCATATGTGCACATGCACACACAATATATCGCTAATGGAAAACACTGTAGAAGAAAGAGGAGCAATGACTTAGTAGCACAAATTCTGGGTTCGAATCTTAGCTCAGTCACTTTTTTAGCTTGTGACTTACAGTTTAAGAAATAACAATTTTTAGCAACTACTATGTGCCAGACGTATTGGGCACTGCGAACTCAAAGATGACTAAGACACAGTCACTGCCACAGGAGCTCCCTATCTTTTAGGATGGAAAAATGCATAGACAATTTTAATAGACATGGTAAATGCTAAACTAGAAATGAATAGGGTGATCACACAGGGATAGAGGATTCAGATTTCACCTTTTGAAGAAGAAAACTGAACTAAATTTCATAGGATGAGGAAGTTACTTAACATTTCTGAGCCTCATTTTCCTTACCTAAAATGGAGTTTATAACATGCACATCTATAATATTGATGTGAGAAATAAAGTAACATATGAAATCCCTCCTATGAAACATTCATTCCTGCCCTGATGGCCCTCTTCCCTTCTCTTATCTCTCAAATTATAAGAATAAATAAAAACAATCTTTGGCCAAAGCTATAACAACATAAGCAATTATTGCATAAAGAAGAATGGGAAGGAGAGAGTACTAGATCTTGCAATTTCTGCCTGCCATGAGACGCCTCTAACAATCAATCCTTGTTCTGGTGCTCCCTGCTGAGCTTTCAAAGACTGTCCAGTCTGCATCATGACTGATGCTTCCTCCCATTTTTGATTTCCCATGCTAATACTGCTTTCTCCCATTTTCCTTTCACAGGTGTTACTCCTCAATTAACATCTGCTCTCCTAACTCCACCTCAGCCATCTGCTTCCTAGAGAACCCAACCTCGCACAGTTGGTTCCAGGAGTGGTCTGAAATAGGAGGCATTAAGTTGAGGTTTTGAGACTAGATACTTAACTCCTGGCTGGTAATGAGAACTCATCCTTGGTGAAAGGTTGTGCATGGACACAAAGGTTTAGGGACCAGCAGGCAAGAAGATGAGTCAGCATTCTGTTAGGGATAATTGGCTCTGCCCAGCAGGAAAGTGGTGGGGCTACTGTCATCCAGTGGGGGCAGACAGATATATAGGTATGGAAGTCAAATGATGCACATGGGTGCCTCTTGGTGTTTCCATGCCCAATTGCAAATATAAATGGACAAGTGCAGCTACCCCAGCCTGGGAATGTTATGGTTACCAGAGGATTGGCACTCTAAGGAAGGAGGGTTTGTTCTTACCACGAGGTGAACTACACAAAATCAGCAGAAGTGGTAGCGGAGCATGAGGGAAATTTTAGAATGGACAGAAGACTAAGTGTATTAGTCAGGGTTCTCTCGGGAAACAGAATCAACAGGAGATATCCGTCAATGATATGAGATTTTAAAAGAGTCTCTCACGCAACCGTGGGGATGCACAAGTCCAGGCTCCACAGGCAGGCTGCAAACCAGTGGCTCCGATGAAAGTCCAAAGAAGGGTCGTTGATGAGTTTCTGGGAGAAGTTGCCTGTCCAAC
>JAQZBX010106893.1:0-10706 GCA_029593785.1 Cabassous unicinctus
TGCAATGGATATACAAATCCTGGGGCTTTGCCACTAAGCATGGACCATAGTTCACATTGTAGACCACACTGTCTCCCACACAGTTCTGCATGTTATATGCTGATGTAAAATGGCCTATATCTGTCGTAATGTCACTCAGGATAACTCCCGAGTCCCGAAAAAGCACCTGTATCAAAAATGCTTTTCCCTCTCCCTGCCCCGAAAGAGTCCAGTGGCCACTGGCTCCACCTCAATGCTGTATTTTCTCCCATTGCTTGAAATCACAATATGTCTACAACAGAATACCAGTAAGTCCACTCTAGTCCATAGCTCTTCCCCGAATCCTGAGGAGTCTGGAATGGTGATGACCCCTCCACCTCCAAGTGAGAGGTGGCTTATAGCACATGGATAAGATGGATGGGATTATCCTGCCTGCAGCTGCAGACACTTTCCATTCCCTGGGATGGCCATTGTCCATCATCATCTCCTCGCCAGGTGACTTGGGTGAGTCCAGTGAGCTGTAGAGTAGGAGATGCAGCTCCACTGAGATTCTAAGCACAACTGGCACATGGGCAGGCCAAAGTCTCCAGTTTCTGGAAGTACACCTACAAACTGCAGCACCACTTATAGGTTTGAATAGAAGGGACTGATGGACCATGTGCAGGGAGGACTTATTTGAGACCAACTCTGTCACTCTCAGGAGCACTGATTCCAAAGTATAGCCCACTGCTAAGGCATCAATCTCTGGAGCTATCCCCCCTTATATAGGACCTGGGTATATCCAGAGCCCTTAGGAACCCCTCTGTGTGGGGTGATATCCACTTTGGTATTCTATGTGATCCTACTGAGGGGTGCATAAGTGTTACCTCTGGGATGACCTCCTGACTCACTTTGAAGTCTCTTAGCCACATGAACTCATTTGTCTTTACCTTTTCCCCCTTTTATTCAAGGTTTTTTTTCCAATTGTATTGCCAGTTGGCACTTGGTATTAATCCCTCATTGCCAGGGAGGCTCATCCCTGGGCATCATGTACCACGCTGGGGGAAAGGTAATGCATTCATATGCTGAGTTTGGCTTAGAGAGAGGCCACATTTGAGCAACAAGGAGGCTCTCAGGTGGCAACCTTTTGGCACCCCATAACAGTATGCTTAGTTTCAATTACAAGAGCAAAGATTCATAAGGCTAGTCATCAGTAACAGGAGCCCATTAGTGGACGATCCTCCTTTGCTAGACACTGCCTCTGCAATTGGGGGACTGTTGCTGCTCCCTTGGATAATGTGGCAGAGCTCTCCAGGCTGGGAATTCAGTATTATCTCATTTATTCAGTGATTTTCTACCCACTATGAGCATGCCCCACCCCTTATTCATTTGGACAATTTACATATCTTTCATGTATATTCAGGTGAAATTCCTCCCATGAAACCCCCATCCCAGATATCCCCCACCAATCTTATTGCATATCCCTTATATGTTATTCATTGCTTTTCTCTTGCTTCTCTCAGAATTCTCCCTTTGTCTTTGGCATTTGACATTCTGATTATTATGTGTCTCATAGTTGGATTATTCAGATTTATTCAGATGGGAGTACATTGTGCTTCTTGGACATGGACATCTATATCCTTCAATAGGGTTGGGAAGTTTTCCACCATTGTTTCTTCAAATATTCCTTCTGCCCCTTTTCCCTTCTCTTCTCCTTCTCGGACACCCATGACATGTATGTTTGAACATCTCTTGCTGCCGTTTAGATCCCTGAAACCATGTTCAATTTTTTCCATTTTTTCTTCATCTGTTCTTTTGTAAGTTTGCTTTCAGAGGCCCTGTCTTCATGCTCACCGACCCTTTCCTCTGCTTCCTCGAATATGCTTTTATATGCCTCCAGTGTATTTTTAATTTCATTTGTTGCACCTTTCATTCCCATAAGGTCTGCTATTTTCTATGTATGCTTTCAAATTCTTCTTTGTGCTCCCCCAGTGTCCTCTTAATATCCTTAATCTTTTTAGCCATTTCATTGTATTTATCAAGATTTGTTTGAACATCTATGATTAGTTGTCTCAACTCCTTTATGTCATCTGAAGTCTTATGTAGTTCCTTTAATTGGGCCATTTCTTCCCATTTCTTGGCATGGATTGCAATTTTATTTGGTGATTTTGCATCTGGCTTGCTAGATGTATTTATTCTGGGAGCAGATTTTCCTTTTAGTTTAGGGCTTTCTTGTCTTTTCTCCCTTGCTGGTTGTTTACTAGGAGCCAAGAATTTGTTTAGTGCTGTAAGCTATGGAGGATGAAGCTGCTTACATTTTCCCAGGAATTGATGAAGCTTCTCCAACATTTCTCCTCTGTCAAGGGTAGGGACAGTTCTGCAGCTGCTAATAATAATCCAAGTTGGGCAAGACAAGACTGTCTGCAGTTTCACAGAGAGACTGATAAACCTTCACACCCCTTCCTCCTTACTTTGGGCAGGAATAGAGCTACAGTTGGCCACAATCTATGTTGAGTGTGTCCAAAATGACTTCAGTTGCCCAGGTAAACTGACATATCACCAGACCTCCTTCATACCAGGATTGGGAATGAACCCTTTGGAGTGCCCAACAATCTAATCCGTGTGGATGAATACACCTGCAGTTGCCCTGAGAGGCTGGGGGAGTACTGCCCCTTCTGCCCATTATGGGGTGGGAATGGAACCAAGAATGTCCAACAGTTCAGTCCCTGTAGGCATAAAGTACCCACCATTGACCAGAGAAGCTGAGGAAACACGAACCCCCTTCTATCCTATTGGGAAGGGGGATTGATTCTATGGGCGCCCAGCAGTTCAGTTCCTTTAGGCTAAGAATACATGCCATTGCCTGGAGATGCTGAGGAAACACCATCTCCCTCCTATCCTATTAGGGCATGGGTTTGGATCCCCAGGCACCCAACTCTTCATTCCTTGTAGTCCAAAAGTACCCATGATTGTCTGGAGAGGCTAGGGAGACACCAGACCCCTCCTATCCTACTGGGGGTGGGGGTGGATCATATGCATCGAACAGTACAGTCCATGCAGGCCAAAAGAATCTCCTATTGCCCAAAAAGTCTGTGGAGACACCAGTTCGCTCCTTTCTTATTGGGGAGTGAGGGTAGATCCACAAGTACCCACAATTCCAGGTTGTGCAGGCCAAAAGCACCTGGAGCTACCCAGAGAGGGTAGGCAAGCACAGTCTGTCTCTTGTCCTATTTGGGATGGGGGTGGAGCCACAGGTATGCAGTGGTTGGGTTTATGCAGCCCAAAGAACCTACAGTTGCTCTGAGAGGGAACACCATCCCTCTCCTTTCCTATGGGGGAACAGAACTGGAGATGAAATCAATAGTACTCAAACAACCAGAGCATGTGGACTAAAAACATCTGCCATTTCCTAGAAAAGCCAAGGATACCCAGCTCCTCTCTTATCCTATTGGAGTACAGGCATGCAGCCCCAGATGTCCGACTATTCAGTCTGTGCTGACAGACAGCACTTGTAGTTTCCTGGAAAACCTAGTGCAGGTCCCACCAGCTTCCTCTCCGCTGGAAGTGGGGCTGGAGCCTAGGTTAGGGCTGCAGTCCGATATTGGTGGAAAGAAGCCAGTCCCTAACTTCAGTGGATTTTCAGTCAGCCAGGCTTCCTCTCATGCTGGAGGAAGAGTCAAAATGGCAGGTACCTGACTCTTCCCAACTTGGACAGGCTCAATCCCTAGCTGTTTCTAGGATTATACATTAGCCAGCTGAATCCACTAATCAGTAGCTGAGGTCAGCAGAAAACTGTCTCTTCCTCCCCCATTTATGGAAAATGGAGCTTCTAACTCCAGCTATGAAATAGCTCATGAGGTGCCTTGCACTGTTAAAGTAGGAAGGGCTCTGGACTCTGGAGCATGGCTTGCAGTTTCCCAGAGAGGTGATGCAGTTCGCCCCAGTATCCTCCCTGCTGGAGGTAGGCCTTGGGTTTAGGCCATAGCTGCAATAAGATGTGGGTAGAAAGAAACCAGACCCTATCAGCATTGTGATTTTCAATCAGCATCGCTTCTCCTCATGCCAGGGGTGGAGTTAAAATAGCGGTTACTGGCATCCTTCTGACCTGGATAGGCTCAAAGTTTAGCTGTTCCTAGGATTATACTTTAGCTTACCGAATTTACTAGTCAATAGCTGAAGTTGGTGCCACACTGTACCTTCCTCCCCCATTTCTTGGGAAATGGAGCTTCCAGCTCCCACCACAGAATAGCTCCTAAGGCATCTTGTGCCATGGGCACCAACCTTCACAGTGTGGAGGACTCTACTCATGAATCTTCTCTGCAGAGTTGCAGCCTCCTCCTTCCATACTTTCAAGGATGTTGCAGGATGCTCTTCTGAACCCCTCAGGCCCCCAAACAGGTGCTTTAGATAGCACTGGGTGATTACTAACTGCCCTGTAGCATGAGATGACTCTGCTGCCATCTTGGCTTTTTCCCTAATTGTGAGTATTTTTAAATTAATTTTTTTAATTTTTACTATTTGCACTTTTATTGACAATGCACCTTAAAAACAAACAAACAAACAAAACACACACACATCAGACATTTACAAGTTTGCACTTACATATGCTCCAAAAACTTTCCCTCTACCTGTTTTGTTTTAGAATACTTCTTCTGCATGAAATAAAAAAAAATTCCTGCTTCGTGGATGCTGTCAGCTTAAAAAAGATGAGTGGGGTCATGAGCTGAACACAACTTGCCACAAATTCAGTGAGCAGAAAGACACATGGTTCAATAATAATTTTTAAAAAAAATCTTCTGTACATTTTTAAATCAAGTTCCCACCAAATGATGTGGCATCATGTGAACTGAAAAGAGAATTGAAATGAAGAAAGCTATTACATGAAAATACTTGGGTTTGTTTTCTTCTCACAAAATGCCCAATGAGTACTGAGCTGGGCCATCTAGCCAGCTCTAATCCTGTTTGAAGATACTCTGCTTGGAAACATTGCCTAATGAGGAAGCTGTAAGATGAGTTTAACAAAATGCACAAGCAAGTAGTCATAGCTGTGTGATATGGGTTTCTATTTCTTTGGAAGAGCTCCAAGTAAAATGTGAAATGAAGAAAATAATGTATCTTTTACTCTCTTAAGGAAAAAATGCAAAGCAATTTGGTTTCCTGGCACATGGTCACTGCAAATATGGAATTCAGCCAACAGATACAGCTCTAGTAGGAGCCAATGGATACAATCGTACTTGGGTCTGAAACAGTCCACGATCCCTGTCAACAATAGGAGATGGGATCCAGCAGTAAGGGCTTGCACTCATCTGTGTTGCTTCCACACTAGAATATGTCTTAGTGAATTCCAGAGTTCTTTACAGATGTGTGAGGAAGACCCCGATTTTCAGGTATGCCAGGAAAAGATCCCATCTTGTTTCTAAGCCCAATGACAAACCTTGAAAAATGACCAGAGAACTATTGTTTTCCCCTGACTGACTCATTTTCAAGAAAGCAAATATTCCAGATGCACCAATTCAATGTCTCTTGTGAGAGCATTATTTCAGCTTCAATCCTTTCCCTGTATCCCGATCCTTATGCAGTTGGCTAGAAATATGCTGCTTGAGTTGAATTTCTGAATTAAAGTGGACTTGATAGATTTTGCAATGAAATGTCTGGTACCATAGCCCCGGCCCCTTATGACCAATTTGCATCTTGATCAATGTCTAGGATAGGACTTCAATGAATAAATTGTATGACTGTGCTTCAACCCTGGTTTTGTGTTTGGATCTTGTGTTGTGTGCCTCTAACCATGAAGGTAAGTTCACAGGTGGTTTGCCGATTGAATGATAAAGTGATTTTTTGCAGGTGCTGTCAGCGTGAGGTGCTTTTTGTGCTTCTGATTCAAAAACAGCAACAGGAGCTCAATTTCAACTCTTGGAGGGCAAAGTGGCTCTTCCCAGTGGTGGCAGAGGTGTTGTGTCAGATTTGAGGAGAAACTAACTCCTTCCTGAACTTGACAGCTGACTACTGGTGCTGGTGGCTTTTACATTCCCTTTAAAATGTCTGTCCATTCAAGATTAGGTTAGGATTTCTGAAGAGGATTACCATGGCCCCAGCCTGCCCCCCTTCCACCTGTCACATGCCAGGGATATTTGGAAGCTCACCCCTGGATTCTGATTGCTTTCACTTTTGCAATGTGCCCATCATGGTGACCAGATTCTAGAATGAATGGAAAGCTTCATTTCCAGAAGAAATCACAGGGAAACACAGGCTTCCCTGGCCCTTCACCCTACATCTGAGACTCCACCTGTTTTCTGAGTGTGCCCCATCACCACCCAGGAATCTAAAACCAGTCATAGCTGGCCAGACATACAAGCCCAAGGGAGGGAGTCTGTGATCCATAGGCTCCCAGGCTTCCCCCAAGACATTGTCCAAGTCCACCTCACCCCCCACTGCAGGAGGGCAAACATCCCACTCACCATCTCTTCTTCTGGTTAGTTGGGTACCCCCTACCAGGTGCTTTTATATGGGCCTGCAAGTTGGACCCTTTGGAGTACCCAGGGGTGGGTGGGTCCCAGTTGTGGCTGGGGTTGTGCTTTGTCTTCCATGTGGCGGCAGGGGCGGGGGGAATTGGACCTCCCAGTTTTGGGGGATGTGCTGAGCACTGGACACCCACTTTCAGAGGGTAGTGGTGGGGTGGGGCAGGAAGGCCAAAGGGGTCCTCCTGGGTGTTAGGCTTTAGCTCAATGGAGCTCAGAGTCAGATCAAAGTTCAGGCAGAATAATTTATTAGATCACTGGCATGACAGGGGTCTGAAGTATGACTTCAGCCCACTCAAATGGAGGAGGGTATGAAGAGAAACTACAGCCCATCAGACAGATTTGGGCTGGCCTTTAAATAGCATAGGGACAAGGTATTAGTGAGGGCAAAGGAAAAGTACTGACTTTTACTTTTTGGGAGGAGATCTTGGGGAGAATAGGCATACATGTTGGAATGCATGTTCTGTCTTTCAGAGACAGAGGGTGTGAGTTTGACTATCTGTTATCAGGGCAGAGGAAACTTGTTGGCACTAACTGGGTTGCCGGCTGGGGTCATGGATGGGTCATTTTGCCAAATGGGGCTAACACTCCCAATTTCTTTTGATATAGTAAAGAGGTAGGAAGGGAAAGCAGGCATTGAGGTGATGACTCATTGAGCTGCTTCCTGCTGTTGTGGGATGTTATTGGATTCAGTTGTTTTTTGTTTGTTTTGGCATGGTTTTTGGTTCAGTGGCAGGTAGTGGGTACTGTATTCTCACAGCAGAAGAAGATCATTTACAGCATTTTGGGTGGTTTTTTGGATAAACTGAGTTATCACATGGAAGGTTTATGGACCTGCTGATATGAGGAGAATGAGAGTTATAAGTGGGGTAAGGATAGGAATAGGCCATGAAATTCAGACCTGTCTGTGAAACTATTGTTCCCAAGAGTCTGAGGGGAAGGATTAATAACAGTATGTAAGCACATTAAAATTTAGTTTTAGCATAAGAAGAGTTTATATAGACACACATAGAGTTTTAGTGGTAATAGGAGACTTTAGCTGCTTTCACATCTTTGTTCCTCGGGCTGTAGATCAGGGGGTTCAACATGGAAACCACTACAGCATACAATACTGTGACCACTTTATCAATTTCCAGACTGTAGTCAGAATTAGGCTTATAGTAAATGAAAAAGACTGTACCATGGAAGACAACGATGGCTGTGAGGTGGGAGGTGCAGTTTGAAAAGGCCTTGCTCCTTCCTTCTGCAGAGTGCAACTTCAGGATGATTAGAATAAACAAATGAGAGGTGAAAATGATCAGGATGGAGATGATCTCATTGAACGTGGCCACAATGATCAACAGCAGTTCTTTCATAGACACATCAGAGCAGGCAAGAGATAAGAGAGGGGGTAAATCACAGAAGTGGTTAATTACATTTGATCTATAGGAGTGGATTTGAAGAGCTAACCATATTTGTATCACAGAACATGTTGTTCCACAGATGCAGCAAGCAGACACTAGTCCCAAACAGAGCCTCTGGGACATGATCACCATGTACAGCAGTGGGTAACAGATGGCCACAAAGTGGTCATAAGCCATAATGGCCAGCAGAATGACCTCTTTGACCAAACATGTGCAAAACAAGTAGAGTTGTACAATGCATGCAGGGAAGGAAATAATTTTTTCCTTGTCTAAGTTATTGACCAGCATCTTCAGAACAATGGTGGTGGAGGTGCAGAAATACACAAAGGACAAGTGGCTCAAGAAAAAGTACATGGGGGTGTGCAGCTGAGAGCTGGCCTTGATGACTGTGATCATGCCCAGGTTGCCCATCACTGTGACACCATAGCTGAGAAGGAAGACCAGGTAGAGGAAGACACTCAGCGCAGGGAGGTCTGACACAGTGCTGCAGTTTCCTTTGTCCATGTCCCCATGTCCTCACTTTATTTGAGATTGAAAATAAAACCAAAAAAACTAAAAGTCATTCTCCATTATAGGATCTAAAATTCATTTTTTGCTCTCTCCTGAAAACAGAAATGAGAATAATAAGGAAAGTTAATTTTAGCAGTAGAGAATAGCACATGCTTTTCTGAAGTATAGGAGGAGGTCAGACATAGTAGAATATAGATGCTTAAAGCTCTCAATTTAACTGAAAGATCACTAAAAACGTAAAGAATTTCAAAAGCCTATAAGATTCTTTAAATTTATCTTCCACAATTTATGGATTTGACATTAAATAATTAGAAGTTAAAGTATTATTAAATCAGATTTCTTGCTCCATGGTTACAAATCTATTTCCACATAAGTCCTTTCAATCAATTATCCAAACCTGAGATACTAGAAAATAACATTTATGCACTATAATAAACTTCTCTGAGTTATCTATTGACATGGTAGGATAAATACTTAAGACTTCTAATCCATCAGATTTCATTTTGTATTGATATCCTTAGATGTAGAAAAGAGCTTTGATACTCTATACTAGCATTTTTACTTAAACATTATAATAATGATTTTTTACATTATGCTCTTCAGTGTTGGCAAGGGTTTAGGAAATTGATAATATTAGATATCATTGTGTATTTAACCTTCATAATATCTTTATCTTTCAAATGTAAATAAATTTCCTAATTTTTTTTAAAAAGTGGAATATATATTCTTGACTGAATTCTCACAAAATAGAAGTCTTTTTGGTGTGAAATAGGAAGGACAGTAGCATTGTTCTTTAATCAGAGGTAGATACCTTCAAGTCCAAGACCACAGAAAATATAGAGCAAAGACATCTCTCTTCCTATCTCATGGTTAGTGCATACATAGCTGTAGAGACACCAGTTGGATTATTATGTGTGAAGACAAGCTGGACTAGAAACCAACACAATAAACTCTATTTGTCCTATTTGGGAGCAATTTGTCACCATAATACAAAGTTTGAGAAGCCCAGCCATCAAATAGCATTTCAGAGTATGTTACACAAGGCCAAATCATGCTTTACCTTTCCATTCCAGATAATGTTCAGATGTCCTGTTCTCTCCATGAACAGTCCTCAGTGTCTCTTACTGCCACCTTCAGCATCAAGGTGACAGTTAGGAGAAACTCCATGCTCTCTTTTCAAGGTCCCATAGGTGAAGTTAGAGCAAAATTCCAAATTAAAATAATAATCCATGCTTTCCACGTTGTTTATACTGTTTACCTTCTCATACTAATAGATGTTAACAGGATATTTGGTTTACAGATTTAATTGTTTCCATTTCCTATCTAGCTAATTTCATAAATCTCAGAGAAAAATATTTCCATGATATAGTGCTCAAAACATGTTTTTTTGCTTAATACATTCTTTAATTAAAAGACAGCTTAAATAGAAATGTATAAGGAAAATCTCCAAGCCACCTCTACTTTTACAATTCTTACTACCTTCAGATATGACTATATTTAATTACCCTTTTGAGGAGGAAAATGAATACAATCATCTACCTCTCCTTCAAATATCATTCATATCCATTCCCAAATAACCAAAATTGAAAAAAACAAACAAACAAACAACTCTTATTGGGGAGTGGGTGTGGTTCAGTGATTAAGTGTCTACTTCCAATGTAGGAGGTCCTAGGTTCAATCCCAGGTACCAAAAAAAAAAAAAGTTTATTCTAACCACCAACTTTTGGGAAAAACATTGCTTTCCTGTTTCTGAAGATGTTATATGGAAAGTTATAGGCTTATATATTCTTGTGCATCCCTGGGGTCCAAGTTCCTTAAGCTCTCTGAAACAATCATTTATCTCCGTGGGATAGCAGTTAGATATCAAGAAAATTACCTACCATGGACAGAAACAATTGTTGATGTTTATGCAATAGACACAAGTGGGAAGGGAGGAGAAATAGTATTGTAATACAATGTAATTACTTCCAGAGTTCATGATGAATTGTAAAGCATCTGATCATTGCTTCTGTGAGCCAGGGATCACATTGCCATTATGAAATATATAAACACGTCTTACAATGTTGCCTGTTCATATTCAAATCTATTAACTTCCTGCAGTACATAGTGTCTGAAGTCATACCAGAGTTCCACCAATACCAGAAAGGTGTGGGAGTAATAAACTATCTTTACTTGGAATAATAGTAATCATACCAATACTAATAAAAATAATAAATAACTCACATTACTGAGCACTTAATATTTGCTTTTTATTGTCAATACATATTCTTCATCATTATAAGAATATGTGAAATAGGTAGTTTTCTCATGTTCCCTT
>JAQZBX010106894.1:0-10706 GCA_029593785.1 Cabassous unicinctus
AGGATGTTAGGCCACAGACTGCACTGTGAGAAACACTTCTCTAAAGGGGGAGGGCTGCCATAGGTTGAGATGAGGAAGATGTTAAGAAGAATAAGGTGGGGGAAAGGGGGACACATCTTCAGGAAGATTCTGAAGTGAAGGGATTGTATAATAGACGAGTAGGAGAAAAGAATGTAAAGGCCTGTCTGGAGATTTTGGAATTTATCCTGTAGGCAACTAGGAGTCATTGAATGTGCTTGAGTAGTGACATGATGCATTGGAAACTTTATTTTAGTACTATTTAATCTGTCAGCAGTATATCCTATGGTCTGGAGCAAGGCAGGGGGAGAGGTGGAAGCAGAAAGACATGGAGAAACTAGGGAACTTATCTAAGCAGTTTAAAAATCTATTTATATACTGTTCTTTCCAAAGAGAGGTGAAGAAATAAGTGCTTCTTGAGGGTTTAGATTTTGGTGAGAAGCGTAGGTCAGCATTCCTCTTGGGAAAGAAAACAGAGGCAAACACGGAGTCTGAGCTTTGGTCTTCCAGTATTCAAGTTTTCCTACAAAGTGACAGCATGTAAATCCTCAAGTCTGCTCAGAGTCTGCGCCAATTTGACGGGAGAATCTGCAGATTTTCAGGCAATAAGTTGATCCGCCATGGCCTTCAACCCAGGAGTGAGGAATTTTCTGTTTATCGTCTTCACTCAAAAAGGATCCAAATTTGCCCCACCCTGGAAATGCATCACTAACAGGGAATTTTCAGTGTTTAAAAATTGTTTATAATAAGGTCACATTGAAACTCTCTTTTTCTCTCTGTGAAAATGAGTGCAATCTGTGTGACACCGAGTCTACGTCAAAGAAGAGAATTGTCCTCTGAGACCACACACATGTCCACACAACACCGCTGAGCATCAGCCAGGGACTCTGCTCTGATATTTATGTATGAAGCAAAATCAATATGGGGGGGCCTGAAAACCATCTGTTGGGAACTTTTGGACAGGTAGATGAACAAGGAGATGAGAGACAAAGGTGAAGACTTGGGAAACAGGCCAAGGAAGCTCTTTCGATGATTCAAATAATTATATAACGTTGATGGCGCCACCTGTGAGGCACCGAGGTAAGCCCAGGGGTCCTGCCCGAAGGGGACTGGGGCCAATGTGGGGGTAGGTACTGTTGAAAACAAACCTGTGGCATCTCAAAATGTTGCTGGGCTTTTGTTCTCTTCGGTTCCACCTTGCTGAGCCACTCCTTTTCTCCTCTGCGGGCTTCCTCCTATTTCCTGCTTTGCTCCTTCTTCTTTAGCCACCACCCAGCTCCCTATGAGTTGAATAATAATTTGGTACAAGTTCAATTTTTTCAAAATGTTCTGCAATGAAACCTGATTGCTTTTGTTCTCTGTGGTTAGAGGCCTGGTGGCCTGGTATGACTGCTCACATTTTAAAGGCAGGAATTATAGGGATAACGGATCAAGTGATTTGCCAGGGATGAAATGAATGAGATTAGTACCTGTTACTTTCTCCAGCACTTGAAATATGCAAGAGTCAGATTGTAGCAATTACTTGGGATTCTCATATAACAAATGTGGTAATAGAGAAGATGGCTATGCCAGTTTTTAACTCAGTGGAGGTTTTGAACATATTTCTAATTCCTTTGCCACGTTCCCAGTTTTCTCATGCACAAAATGCAGCTAATACGATGATTAGTATCTACCTCATCGGGTTGTTGTAAGGATTAGAACAGCGCATGGCATCTAATAAACACTCAGTATATTTCACAACAATTTGTTTTAAGATGACAACCTCAATTTTTACATCTTCTAAGAATTTATACCAGATAATGCCTAGATGCGAATGAACCATACTAGTTTGCCTGAGACCCTTATTAGAACAAGAAAATGAGGGGTGGAGACTGAGGGGATGAGTGGTCCACCACTCTCCTAGAACATTTTGGAAATGAAACCCTTTATTTTAGGTTATTTTCTACCAGGGCTGGCTGTGCCTGTGGGGAAATGGAACCCAATTGTCACAGATGCCACTCCTGTTCCCACCTACCTGCACCCCATCATCGCAGGAGCCATTTCCCAGTTTCTGGAAGGCCAAGAGTATACTGTAATCAGGCCCTGATATGACACCAGATTAATCTGTGACTGCCAAGACAGCAAATCCTGCTTCTCACACCAGTGCCACCCCCAAAAAATATAAGCCTTACATGTCATCTGTCCCCTCCCAAACTCTCAGCCAAGGGTTGCTTTGCACTACTTTTCCCTTCTCTTGCTCTTCATGTTCCTCCCAAGCTCCCTTCCACAGCAAGCAACCTTGCACATCCTGCTCCATCTTCTAGTGTGAATTGAAATCTGCCTCTCCCATGAAGCTCTACTTCCTAAAGCTCTCGTAGGTGGATGGTGTTGATTCTACTGGGTTTCATGGAGATTGTCATCATCATCCACCTGTCCTCCTTCCACCATTATATGAAAACCACTTGGAGAACATCCACTTCCAGGAAGATGGAGTAGGTGTACTTTTCCCTATTCCTCCCACTAAGTACAACTAAAACTCTTGGGCGTTATATATAAAACAAACATAAGAAGACTCTAAAAGGTGAAGAGAAGGAGGCAGACCAGCTAGAGACCGCAGGGCCCGAAGAACGACAGGGTGCTAAGTTCACTGGGTTTTCTTTTTGTCACATATATCCCAGACTTGGAGTTGCAGAAACTAAGAACCCAAACAAAATCCTGCTCTTGCTAGCCCAAATGCAAGGAAAAGGACAGCCTAGCAAGACAGAGCACCTTTAGACAATAACCACTCTACTCCAGCCAAACACTACCTAAAGAACTGTTACCTCGCCCCCGCAAATGCCAGCAAAGGCTGAGTGGAGTCTAGACTTCCACCGTTTCATGGCTATAATAAGGCCCCCCTCTTACTGGGGTGGTGTCAGAGAAGGCCAAGTAGGGAGCTGGGTATTTCATCTCCGCCAGATGGTAACAGGACCCCCTCCCTGCAGTGCCATTGGAGACCACGTGGGAAGCCTTGACTTCCATCCCCACCTGGAAGTAATGAGGCACCTCTCATTGCAAACCTCTAGCACAGGGGTTCTTAACCTTTTTTGTTCCATGGACCCCTTTGCCAGTCAGGTGAAAACCACGGACCCCTTCTCAGAATGTAACAGCAGATAGTTTTATGACACTAAACTAGCACTGGGTCTAACAACTACCGTAATTTTGAAGTATGGATGAGTGTAAGCGATTTTTTGAGATATGCAACAACTGTAATGTGATATGAAAAGAATACTACTGTACTTTATTGCATACGTTCATAAGTGAAGGGCATGCTAGATTTCAGTTAGAGGTCAGAGAAAATAAAGATAATAAGTTGATTTTTTTCAATTCAAGCTCACGGACTCCCTGAAATAGGGGGTCTGTGGACCCCTGGTTAAGAACCCCGGCTCTAACAAGACTGACAAATGAAAAAAGAGAAGACCCTAATTACAAACATTAGGAATTAAACAGGGGATATCAAAACAGATCCTGCAGACATCAAAAGGATATGAGACTACTACAACTCTACACACATAAATTTGACAACTTAGATGAAATGGACCATTTTTTTTCCCCAAAAGCACAGACCACCACAACTCACCCAATATGAAACAGATATTTTTAATAGCCCTATAGCTATTAGAGAAATTCAATTCATAATTTTAAACCTCCCCCAAAAGAAATTTCCAGGCTCAGATTATTTCACTGGGTAATCCAGCAAAAGGTTAAAGAAGAATTACAACCAATTCTACATAATCTCTTCCAGAAAACAGAAGAGGAGGGACCACTTCTCAATGAATTGTATCAAACTAGCTTTACCCTGATACCAAAACCAGACAAAGATGGTAGACAAAAAAGAAAGCTGTATCTCTCAACAATATAGACACCAAATCTTTAGCAATATTTTAGCAAATAAACTCAGGAATATATAACACTATGACCAAATGGGGCTTATTCTAAGAATACAAGGCTGCTGGTTCAATATTCAAAAATTAATCAAATGTAATCTACCCTAATAACAGGCTAAAGAAGAAGAACCACATCATCATATCAGTTGAGGCAGCAAAAGCATTTGACAAAATTCAACACCTACCTATAATAATTTTTTTTTCAAAACTAGAAATAGAGGGGGACTCTCTCAACTTGATAAAGATCTTCTACCAGAAAAGAATAGATAACATTATACTTAATGGTGAAAGATCAGGAAGCAGGCAAGGATGTTCACTCACACCATTCTTATTCAACATAAGACTGAAAGTTCTACCCAGTGCAACAGACAAGAAAAGGAAATAAAAGGCATACAGATTGGGGGCGGGGGGAAGAAACGAAACTCTCCCTATTAGCAGATGACTCAGTTATCTAGAAAATCCCAAGAAATCTACAAAAACTCCTAGAACTAACAAATGAATTCAGCAAGGTGGCAGGATACAAGATATACATACAAAAAATCAATCACATATCTCTATATACTAGCAATGAGCACATGGGCATTGAAATTAAACATACAATAAATACCATTTACAATTGCTCAAAAATGAAATATATATGGGTAACTCTAACAAAAGTTGTACAGGACTTATATGCATGAAACTACAAAACACTGATAAAAAAAAAAATCAAAGAAGATATAAATAGAGAGACATACTATGTCTGTGGATTGTGACTCCACCTAAAAAAGATGTCAGTTCACCCCAAATCAATATGCAGGTTTAATGTGATCCTATCCAAATCCCAGACAAGTTTTTGTAGACATAAACATACTTATTCTAAAATTTATGGGGAAAAACACAAGCCCTACAATAGGTTAAAACAAACTCGAAAAGGAAGACTAAGTAGGAGGAATCACTCTACCCAATATTAATGCTTACCATCTAGCTCCAGTAATCAAGACAGTGTGTATTGGCAGAGGGATGGACACATTGATCAAAGGAACAGAATAGAAGACCCAGAAATAGGGCCACACAAATATGCACTACTGATTTTTTTGATAAAGGTGCAAAAGCAATTCAAAAGAGGAAAGATAGCTTTTTCAACAAGTGGTGCTGGAGCAAGTGGACATCCGCAGGGGGATAAAATGCTCCTGGACCAAATCCTCATATATTATTAAAAAATTAACTCCAATTGGATCACAAACAAATACAAAATGTAAAACTATAAAACATTTTTGGAAAAAAACTCAGCAGATCTTTGGAATCTAGAGCTAGGCAAGGAATTCTTGACAGACACCAAAAGCATGACCCATATAAAGAAAACTTGATAAATTGGACTTTATCAAAAGTAAAAACTTTTGCTCTATGAAAGACCCTGCTAAGAGGATGAAAAGACAAGCTTCAGGCTGGAAGAAAATATTTGCAAACCATTCATCCACAAAGGCCTAGTGTGTTATATATATATATGCTTTCAAGGCTCAACAGTAAAAACAAACAAACAATCCAATTAGAAACTGGGCAAAAGACGTGAATGGACAGTTCATTGAAGAGAATATACAGATGGGAAATAAGCACATGAAAAGATGTTCAATATTATTAACTGTTAAGGAAATGCAAATTAAAACCACAATGAGATATCACTACACACTTAAGAGAATGGCTAAAATGAAAAATAGTGACAACACCAAAAGCTGGCAAGGATGCAGAGTAACTGTATCACTCATAAACCACTGGTGGGAATGTAAAAATGTACAGCTACTCTGGAAATCGGTTTGGCAATTTATTAAAAAACAAAACATGCAACTATCATATGACTCAACAATTGCACTCATAGGCATTTATCCCAGAAAAGTGGAACCTTAGGTTCACACAAAAATCTGAGTGGCAAAGAAGGAGGTTGAGAGGGAGGGAGGAAGGGAAAGGAGGGAAAGGAAAGGGAGGGAGGAACGAGTGAACGAAACGAAGGAACAAACGAGCAAATGAACGATTGAGACACACAAAAAGTTGGATGAATCTCTAGGGAATTACACGAAAGACAAAAGCCAATCCCAAAAAGTTATATACTGTATGATTCCATTTACATAACATTCTTGAAATGACAGAATGGTAAAAATGGAGAATAATTCGTGGTGGCCAGGGATTAGGGAGAGGTTGTGGGCCAGAGGGAGTAGGGCACAACTGTAAGAGGGCAACACGAGGTATCCTGGTGGTGATAGAATTGTTCTATATTTTGATTGTATCAATGTTAATATTAATATGCTGCAGTTTTGCAAGATGTTACCATTGGGGGACACTGAGTAAAGAGTAGATGGGACCTCTCTGCATTATTTCTCAACTGTATATGAATCTCCAATTAACTTAAATAAAAAGTCAAATTTAATAAAAATAAGCCTCCTACTTTGAGAATTGTGTCTTCTGCTGTACCACTCTTCTTCACTGTCATCTACTAGATGGGAGTCAATGGTGACTTGGACTAGAGAGGAAGTGGTGGAGATGGTGAGAAGTGGGTATATTTTGAAAGTAGAGCCAAAAGGATTTGCTGGTTGATCACACATGAGATAAGTAGAGTAATCCAAACATAACACCAAAGTTTTCTGAGCCATCTGAATGATGCATTTAATATTTACTGAAATGGGGAAGGCTTCAGGAGGAGCATGTTTTAGGGGAAATTTGGGAGTTTGGTTTTGAGCATGTTGAGTTTGAGACTCCTAGTAGTCATCCAAGTGGAAATGTCCTGCAGGCAGGTGTATACATGAATCTAGAGTTCAGAAGGGAGAGACAAATCAAGGCGTCAGCAGCACGTGGGTGACCTGTAGTCATGAGTTTAGATGACAAGGTGAGACAGTATAGGAGAGGAGTAGCCTACATCTTGAGTCCTGACACACTGAAAAGTTTAGAGGCCAGAGAGATGAAGAGGAAGCAGCAAAGACATTGAGAAGGAATGGCCAGTGAGTTAGAGGAGAGCCATGAGAAAGTGAGTCTTGGAAACCCTCTGCCCCTCATTGATCTTTTAATGGATGCATTGGCCTCTGGTTTCATCCTCAAGCCCTTTTAACTACCACATATATGCAGATTCTCCCCAAATCATTGTCTTCAGCCTTTCCCTCTCCCTTGAAGTTCCAGCTCATAAAATCTATGGATTGTTGGACACTCTGCTGAGACAGCACATAGGTACCTACCTGTTCTAGTTATTCATTAATGTATAACAAATCACCCATAAACTTCGTGGCTTCAAACAATAACAATAATTTATTATCTCTCAGTTTCTCTGGGTCAGGAACTCAGGATTGACTTGGTTGGGCAGGTTTTGGCTCAGGATCTCTCAGATAGATGCAGATGGCTGGGGTAGAAATCATCTACAAGCTCATTCACTCACGTAGTTTGGCACCTGGGCTTGGAATACTCAAACTATTGGTCCAGGTACACCTCATCAATCTCAGGGTTACACAATACACAATGTAATTGCAGGGAATGCCGTTTTCAAGCATAAACAACGTTTTATCCATCACCCTCCAACTCTCTGGGCCAGCAGTCGAAGTACATACCAAAACTCAGTGGTTTGGAACCAGAATAGGGGTCGATTTCCCAGATATGGGATAGAATCTGACCAGATAGAACTATATTATTCCCATGTGTCTATCCCAGGCAGTCTCTTCTTCCAGAATGCTGCTGCACCACAGCCAAAACTCTTCACCTGGATCCCTGAAACCACTGCACCCCCCATATAATGCATACTAAGCAAAACCCACCTGGTTGACAAGCCCTCCAAGCCTCTGTGTGAGCTTTGGTGAAGACTGCCATGGGAGGACAGCATTCTCTCCACCAGGGTTATCAGAGGTCCCAGTTTGCCAAGACAGACATCCCAGTCTTATACCTGCTGTCTCATCTCAATTATGAATAGTGCCCCCTTCACTCAACTGAATGAACTAAGTTTGTTCCCCAACCTGTTTATGCTGGTAGTTGTAATCTAATTAGATGTGACCTAAATTGATGAAAAAGGATTGCAAAAAGCCTGAGAGTTGTTGAAAAGACTTGATTAAGGCAAGTTGCTAGGGGTAAAACAAGAGAAAAAAAGAAGGGCCATCGGTTTAGATGTAGTAGCTTCAGTTGTAAAAGATTAGCTGGAAATCAGAAAGTTCTAGAAAGATGTTGTACCCAGATTGTCTCGCAAATGTGAGGAAGTTGTAAATTGTGGCCACACAGCATCTTTTGAAAACGCTTCATATGTTTGGAGTCAGCTAGCTCTCAGAGACAACTGTTTCACACCTTCTCTTGTTTCTTCAAACCACAGACAACTTCTCCCTCTTCCTCCCTCTCACCTGATGACTTGTTGTTGTTGTTTTTTCAGAGATTGAACAGAATAGTATTTTTTTAAATCAATTTTATTGATACATATTAATAAAGGACTTGGTTTCTTGATTCCACTGGAAATGTAGAAAGAGTCAGAGAGAATCCCTCAGGTTCCCCCACCACATCCATCACCTTCCCGACAGCCGTGCCTTCCCCTCCTCCGCTGCCCCTAAGACCCTCACGTGTGCACTGGCTCCATAACTTGCGGGGCTCAGTGCGGGATGAAAGTATGGGGCCCCTTACTAAAAAGTTACTAAGAATTTCAAGACACCAAACAGCAGAGCATTAACCAAGTGTGGGGCCCTTCTGAACTTGGGGCAACATGCCACTGCGCAGGTCACACACCCTGGGAACCGGCCCTGTCGGGTCCTACCTGGGGCAGGGCACCCAACAAAGGAGGCCTGATCCTCGGGACCCCTCTCCTGCAGAGAGACTGGTAGTGGTGCGTGGGTCTCTCTCTGAGGTCACCTGAGGAGGTACTTGAGGGGAAAGGCATTGTGTTCCAGAGAAGCGAGGACTCCAAGAAGCCCAGGCGGGCGGCTGGGAGCCGCTTCTGCCTGGGTCCCTTTCCCCTTGGCCCCGCACACCTCAGGACAACTGAAGGCGTGAAGGAGGCACCAAAGGACTCTGGGGGGGTCCACTGGCGCGTCTCTCTCGCGCTCCATGCAGTCGGCAGTCCAGCGCGGCTCCCCGGCTGGTTCTGGGACAGCAGGGAGGTGGCCTGCACAGAGGGATCTTTCTTCTCTCTCGCCTCCTGCTCCCAGAGGCTCCGATTTCTCCTGGCTGCTTGCTCCACCTTCAGCTTCTTCCTCTCGGAGGGGAGCTCACCCTCCGTGGGCTCGAGTTTCGCAGAGCTGCAGCTGGGCAGAATCAGCATAGTTTGGGCCCACTGATAGGTCTCCTTCTTCCCCCTTCCCCCATCCCCGTGGGGGCCTCTTTCCTGCTTGACGTCGGGCAAAACCAGCCTGCAGGTCTTGGGGTCACCTCCTTCAAAGGGCCAGGTGCTGGTGGCAGCTGACACCTCAGGCCCAGCCTCCCATTTGGAGGAAGTAGAGGGCTCTTGTTGCCCAAACGGAGAGGGAGGATGTCTGCAGCTTAGGATGGGGGGGGTGTGGCTCCGTTCACCCTGGGTGGGTCGCTGCTTCCTGTTCTGGTCTCCAGCTCCCTGTGCTTGGTCACCAAGGAGACCTCCTGAGTTGGCCAAGTGCTCTAAAGCCCCAGCCCGGCCCCAACAGAAATGGCTCCAGGAGGAAAACGGCCTTCCCACAAGCAGGGGTCCTCCTGCCCCCTGACTGGGCTGTGCCATCTCCCCTCACCCATTCCTCCATCCAGTTCTGCCCCACCGCCCACTCTCACCTCCCTCATCTTCTTGCCTCCTCGGTGGCTGGGCTTCATTTTCTAGTGGATTCTCTTGAACATCTCATCCCCATACATCTGCAGCTTCTAGGAAAGCTTCTTCAGCTCCCTCTGGCTGTATTTCATACTAGCTGACTTGCCCTTGCCGGCAGCCCCCCTCCTCTTTTCATCCAGGCCCTCAGAGGTGGCCAGGATATCTCCAACTGGGGTACAAGGTAGGTCCTCCATGGCAGCATCTGACCTAGGGGTGACTGTTGGGGACGTCAGCCAAAGTCAGCCCTGAGCCACAACCCAGTCGGGCCAGGGCAGACCTCCTGGGCATCTGGTCTCTCCTTCCTCCTCCTGGCACTCTCGATGGAGGGCAGCGAGTTGCTCCTGGTGACAGGCACACATTCCACTGTGGCAGAGAACTGAGCGGGGATGGAGTGAAAGAAGAGGAGCCTTGACTTGCCAGGGGGTAGAGAGGGAGCGGGCCAAGCAGGGAGTGGCCCGCCTCCTCTGGCCGGGCTCCAGTGCCGTCAAAGTGGAAGGAGTCCTGGGAGGTGTAGGGCATGGGCAGGCCGAGTCTGCCCTGCTGGGAAGGATGGCTTTGCGGGGTCACGCTGTGCTCAGCGCAGTCTTCTAGCCAGCGCCGTCTGGTTGGGCGAGAGTAGCCTGGAGGTGCGCTCCTCCGCTGTTCCTTCTCCAGCCCCAGGAGGCCACATGCCCACCCCTCTCGGCCCTGGCCCCGGGCTGCCCTTGCCCCTTTGGAGCTGTGCTCACACGGGCAGCGCAGGGGGCTGGAGGGGACCAGGGGCTGCCCCGTACAGTCGGAGAAGGACAGGCAGCCCGTGTTGGGGCTCTCACACTTGTCCAGCCAACCTCGGGGTCCTAGGACTTCTCCGAGGAGGTTCCCTGCTGTGGCTGCAGCGGCCAAGTCTTGCCAGCAGTCGGAGACTTCTGCTCCAGCACCTTATGCTAGTAGGACCCCATGTACCAGTAGGGAAAGCCATGTTTTAGAGACCAATGAGGCCTCCCTGTTGGCAGTCCGTAAATATGGACCCTGCGCAGGGAACA
>JAQZBX010106895.1:0-10708 GCA_029593785.1 Cabassous unicinctus
GATGACTTGGGCAATTAAAATGGGCTTCATGAAGATGTGTTGTGAAGACTCTGTGAGGAACTTACAGTTTTGAATGCCATGCCCAGCATATAGTAAGAACTTAGTATTTTTTTTAATATACTTTTTTATTTTTTTAAGATACTTAGATTACATAAATGTTATATAGAACTTAGTAGCTATTACTGTGGTTCAGTAAGTCTTCAATTTCTCTTTTCCTCTTCATTTCCCAACTCCGCCTTCAAACTCACCAATGAAAAGATTAGATTTTGAACACTAAATAGTATTTATAGGTCTTTATGTTTTTTTAAATGACAACCACAACCATTTCTTGTGAACTTTTTTTAAAGATTTATTTTTATTTATTTTACTTTTTTTAATCCATTTTAACGCTCCCCTCCTGTTTTTGCTGTTTTCTGTCTGTTTGCTGGGCAATTCTCTGTGTCTGTTTCCTGCCCTCTCTTCTCATCCTTCTCCTCCTGTCTTAACCAGGATTCAATCTTGAGGACCTCCGATGCAGGAGAGAAGCATTCTGTCGCCCGCACTACCTCAGTTCCTGGTTTTTCAGCGTGTCTCGTCTTGGCTGTCCCTTGTGTCGCTCTCCTGTTACAGCATCATCTTGCTGCGTGGCTCGGGGGGGCCTGGCACGCCCACACGTAGGGCCAGGGGGCTCACCCGCTCACAGGGCCTGGTGGCCTGCGTGCCTTCTATATTTTTTAAAATTTTATTTTACCAGGAGGTCCCGGGCATTGAACCCAGTTCCCTCCATATGGGAGACAGATGACCAGCTATTTGAGCCACATCTGCCCCCTATAGGTCTTTAACTTGAGTTTTACAACAAAGAAACATACCTTTCTTCTAAGAAAATAATATGTAAATGACATTTATAAAATATTTATGGAATATTTAGTAAAGTACATTTTCACGTTTGATAATATTACAGTATGGAAATAAAATATACTTAGTAAGACTACATGCATTCAAATTCCTATATCATACCAAAACAAAGTTCTAAGTGTGACAGATTTTTATTTTGAAAAAGAAAGCTCTTGTCTGTACAACTTTAGTCTTACAGCTGCCTGCTATAATCCACCAGGAGTCAGAGTGCCTCATCATTTAGCAGGAAAGTATTCAGGCTGTCTTAGAAAATATCCCTGTCCCCTCTGACTTGATGAGGGACACAGTTCTCCCAGTCATGTCACAGGCCCAGGACTGCTTTCATTCTCTTGCATGGAAGGGCTGATAACATCTTACAATTACATTTGCTTGTTAGTGCAGCCTTTTATAAAGAACTAAAGTGTGCCACCAAGTGTCATTTAAACTCAGTCAAGCTGGATTTATAGAATGTAAAATGAGTTGGAGATAAGAATGGAATGATATTTTTAGATCTTCTTAAGTTTAAGCTTTATGTCACCATTAGCACATTCATTAAAGTGGCATTCAATTAAGAGATGGGTTTTTTATGCATATATAAGGTATCAAATTAAGCAGAAGAAAATAGCTTTGTGCTTCTTATTTTAACTGCCTTTGCATTTCACCATTCTTAGAAAAGCAATTCTTAATTTTTCAATTGAATTTTTTTTTTATTAAGGACTTCCTATAGAAATGGCAATTCGCTGAATAGTTTGTGAAGGATAAAGAGTAGTCTGGAGTGCTAAAATGTCCTCTAGGGGTCATCATTCTCTTGTTCCATGTTGAAAGAATCCTGGACTCTCTTTTCTTCCTCATCCCCATTGTCTACCAAACTCACTAGATGAGAGATCACAAACTCAAAAGCCTAGAGAAACCACACAAGCAAATAATAAGAAAAGCATGCTGACATAAGGCAAAAGAAGAGTGGGGACTGTGAAAAATGGAGCCAGTATCACTCATCTATATATATCAGTTGCTACTGAGTTCTAGCCAATTGTTGGAATTACAGGTCCAGTGTTGTAAAGCCTTCTTTTAAAACTGCATATTAATGAGGACATTTTTCAAATTTTTAATATTGGAAACTAATTCAGATTAATGGGAAAATTATAATCTATAGGTCTATTCTGTGTAGGCCAAAAAGAAAGCAGCTTTGAACCAGAATCAGCCTATAGTCCACCAGATGCAACATTTAACTTCAAGTAAAATGAAATAGAAGACAGAACTGTTAGAAACATCAACAGATAAAGGATGGGGGAGGGGGGGAGCGGGAAATGTCAGTTAGGAATCCTTTGGTTGCAAGTGATAGAAAATTCTACTCAAATTGGCTTTTTAAAAGAAGGGAATATTTACTGTTTTATGTAAGTGAAAACTCCAGATGGAAGTCTACATGCAGGCAGAGCTGTATCTAGCAGTTCAAATAATGTCAGTATCATTTCTCTCCATTCCTTCTACAAGCCTTCCAAGGAGTTTGCTTTATCCTCAGGCTCCTCATGATAGCATTCAGCAGATTCAGGTTTGTCCATTCTAGTTGAAAAGTGGCTGCCATAATTCCAGATTTCACATCGTTATATTACACCTACTAAGGGAAGAAAGAAGTTTTAGCTCCTACAGATCAGAGAGTAAAATCTCTCCAAAAGAACAAAAAAAGCTAGTCTCTCTGTATCTCACTAGCTCTGATGAGGTTGTACACAGACTCTGCCTTGGACCACTGTACCGAGGGAATGAAACCACCATTGAACTTAAGCCATTCAGAGATCCCCTACAACAACCACACCCAATAAAACATAGCTGAGAATAGGAGAGGGTGAATTCACAAGAGATTCTTTAGGGATTACTGCCATAAAGAAGGGAAAATGAACCTCAGAGCCACAAGCAATGGATTCACTAGAGTAGGGGAAAGCCGCTAAGGAAACTGAAAAAAAAAAAAGAAGACTCCAAGTTGGTAGGAAAAAAACATAGAGAAAATGGTGCCAATAAATGTGAAAATTCCAATGAAGAAGGTATGGGGAAGAAGGGCAAGTGCTGCAGGCATATAACACATAAGAACAGAAAATATTCATCATAAAAGTAGAAGAAAACATGGGAGAATTTTTGTTTTTATGATCTTAAAGTAAGTAAAGCTTTCTAGTTAAAATGCAAAGCTCAGAAGCCATTTAGGAGAACCAGGATAAATTTGACTACATAAAACTTTAAAATTCTGCATTTCCACAATAACATAATTTTATTAAATATAAAACAGATATCAAACCGGTAACATATTTCCAACAGATATTACACACAGAGAAATAATAAGCTTATGTTTAAAGAGCTCTCACAGAACAAAAAGAAAGATAAACAAACCCATTAGGAAACTGCAGAAGTTATTAATAGGAAAAAATGGCTTAAAAATGAGAAAAGATGCTTAACTTCAGCTATAATTAAAGAAATGCAAATCAAAAGAAGCAGACATTATTTTTAATATAAGAGATTAACAAAGATCATAAAGTTTGGTGTTATGCAGTGTGGCAAAGATGTGGGGAAACAGACATTTTTACTCACCATTGTTGGTAGTATAAATTGGTGAAGTATCTTTGAAGGACAATCAGCAGTATCTCTCAAAATTAAACAGTATGATCTTCTGACAAGCAATTTGATTTCACAGGTTGCATCTGTCAATGGCTTCCAGCCCAAGACCATCAGGGACACACCTGTAGTTAAACTAGCTGGAATTAGTACTCATTACAGCATGGGAGATTATATACCATGGAGAACTGTTGAGTGTCTCAGGAAAAGGGTATCTTTTCTAACTCCTTATTATGGAATTGGACTTTGGATGATTTGGCAGAGGGTCCAAGGAAGTGGGGCTTTGCTCTGGATTGAGAACTGAAAAAAAAACAGATAATTCTATGATACGGTATTTCAATTAATCTTATCTATGGGGAGAGCAGACCAGAATAAGGTGAACACTGTAATTATTAATAGCAGTCATTCATATTAAGTGAGAGAAGGGCATGTTTGGTATTTTGTGGTTTGTATGGTGCCCTTGTTTTTGTCTATGATTAGACAAAATTATGAACTTGTCTTGTTTTAACTCCTTTTATCATAAGCTAAGCGGCCTTGTCTGATATTGGTGCTCTGCGAGATTGTTTCTGTCCCACAGGAGAACAACATGACCTAGCTGTGAGTGTCAGGCCAGTTCCCAGATGTCAGAGGCTGCTTTTTTCTTTCCCATATCTTAAAGATATACTGCCATAAATGCAAAGATATTTATGTACAAAATATTCAATATACTAATATTTATAGCAAAACAACCTAAATATTCTCCAGTGGCAAAAGGGCTAAATAAATTAGGACGTTGCCATACAATGGATTACTATGCAATTATGAAAAATGATATGAATATGTGCTTATAGGAAGAATTCTAAAATATATTGTTATGTGTAAAATAGCAATTGTTCTCATTTGTGTTGAAAGTTAATGCTGTTTGTGAAATACTTTTGGTTCATCCCCCTTTTAAGCCCATGATAAAAAAAAACAAAAAACTTTCCTGATCCCTTTGTATTTAGGCAGGGCCATATTTCTAGTTCCTATGAATGAGTTTTCAAGAAGGACATGGATTTCTTCCTAGTTGTAACAGTTTGTTATTGATTCAATATCGTCCATCACTCTCTTTCCCTTTTTCTTGGCTACTGGCAATGATCCAGATGGTGGCCAGGGTCTGAAAATAAGAAAACCATGAAACAGAACCTTGAGCTAACTTGTAAAAGAGATACAGCATGATAAACAGCCTTATTAAATCACTGAAATTATGAGAATGTTACCACAGCCTAGCCTAGTTTATCTTGACTAATCCAATACTGGTATCAGAAATACAGTGCTATAATAACAAAAATGTGGCATTGAGCTAGGAATTGGTGATGGTTAGGGAAAAATATTTATCTGTATCATGTAGTAGCAAAACAAAATTGTCACCAGCAAAAAATTAGGAGGTAGATAATATACCTATTAGAATTGAAACCCTTAGGGGAAAGAATTGAAAGACACAATGTTAGCAGCATGTATTAGTTGCCATTGCATTTAGCAAAGTATTACAAGAAAGAGATGAGCTCAGAAAAGCACTAGCTATTTTATAACCGAGAATTAAGTGTTTCCTTCCAATATGTAATTTCAGGCCATCTTTTATTTCAGAAAAGTTCTCTTGATTTGTATTTTCTAGTATTTGTTTTCACCTATTTCTTTAGTTTTTGTCCTCAGGATCCCTTTTTATGTATATATTGGATATTTTTTTCTTTTAGCTGTAACTATCATTGTCCCTCAAATACTTTTTAACTCTTTATTTCTTTCTGCTTTTTACTTTCTATTTCTCTTAAGGCATCCATTTCCTGTTTATTGATTCCCTCTTGGGTTCTTCCTGGTTTATTCTTCAATTCTGAAATGACTTTTTGTTTTATGAATAATTTTTTATATTCTATGAGTTCAAATTTCAAATCTTCCTCTCCTTTTCTACAATTATCTCATTTCTGAATTTTAGAATTGCAATTTATGTTGTTTCATAGCTACTAACATTTTCTTAAGTCCTTTTATCTAACTTTGAAAGACATGGTTCCAGTTTTCATCAATTTCTATGTGCATGCCAGAAAATATTACAGAATGTCATTTTGCTCCTTATTTTCTTTCTTATTATAATAACATTTATCAGATTTTATCAAAAATTTTTGTTTTTGGTTTGGATATGTTATGAGTTTTCCTATATCAGACAGCTTTCCTAGCTTCACATTTCTAAATCTCCTTCTATTATTTTTAAAAAGTATTAAAAAACAAAAGCAGATATTTTCCTAAGATCTGCTAACTCTGGTTCCTTCTCCCCAATATTTATCTAGTCCTTTTCTTTCCTTTTTTCCTTACTGGGGTTCTCCTCACAGTACTTTTTATTTAGTCAGGATTTGATACTGGAAGGGAACTTTAGCTGGTTAGTATTAGTAGTTCACAGAGCCCAGATATCTGCAGCAGCAGCATGCTTGCCATGATTTCTTAGCTCTTACCGGGAATTTTGCAAAGCTGCCTCCCACCTCCATCTGCTGACCTCAAAATGTCCTGATAAGTTTACCAGTGAGTACCTGTTGGTGATGTGGGCATTCTTCAGCTCTCATGGCCATCAGAGCCATGACTTCGGCTTTCTCTCACATCATTGCCAACACTTGTGGTTCTTCTTAGGAGTAATTGTACTCACTTGATCATATTTGGGGGTTTATAGTTAACCTAGTTTTAGTTTAGTGGTAGATGTTGTCCATGTGTTTTAGATTTTACTATCCTAGTTCCTATAGCCATTTATAGGGAGGCAAAATTGGGTAGATTAAAAAACTGCCACAATCTTCCCAGAGCCCTACACCTCTTAGTGTTTGAAATATACTTTATTGGTATTGTATATTTATATTTTGCATTCTTTAGTAAGTATATATACTTTAGTATATATTTTTTATACATTACAAGGTCTCTGTTCTTATATAGCTTATATTTTCAATGTAGCAGGAAATATTAGGGTCAATACCACATACCATAAGATAATAAGGATACAGCTGTGGGACATGTTCGATGAAGAATCAGTGTAAATTCTTGAACTTCAAAATACATAAATTCCAACTTTGTGTGTAGTTTAAGTGACTTAAATCTCATAATCCTCTAACATCCATATTTTGGTCTTCACTCTACAGACACATACATGTACTCATGCACACACACAATCAGTACTCCTGGAAAAGGAGACAATTCCAAATTTTAGGGCAGAAAAAAAACAAACAGTATAGACCTGGAATGTCTGTTTGTTGCTTATTTTATAGATGAGGAAATTGAAACTCCAAAGGGGTCAGTGGTAGAAACAAAGATGCTTTTTAAAATGTCAACAGAAGTGCTGATATGAAGGGAGACAAGTTACAGGGGCCATTATTGGCCAAATTTAGACATTTTGAGCAATGAAATAAATTAATGATGATATTATAAATATAGTAATTATCTAAATAGGTTGTGTGTAAGAAAGTATAAAGTTCTGAATAATGCTCAAACAATGAAAGTACATTAAATTACAAAAATAATATACAAGAAGAGTAAATAGAGTAGAATGTTTAATATTTATTGATTTAATTATAAGAAACTGTTAACATGTAAAATGTTAGTTAAACATACATTTCTTAAGATTAGGTGTACACTTTCTTTGATCAACAATGTATATATAATAAGAATGCCAAGTTATCCTAGTAAAATTAGATTCAGTAGCAAGAAAAGAAAGGCCTGATTAGCACATATAATTAATCAAATTCAAAGGGCATCTACAGCTAATTCAGCTTCAGTGGCCACACACAATAACTAAGTAAAAGGAGGGTTCAACAGGGTGTACTAAAATGATAAATTAACCAAATGTACAAAAGAGTAGAGTTAACTATGCAGACACAATCTTTCATCTCCTAGGAGCTGACAATTCTTGATGGTCCAAGTAATTATAATAAAATACTAATAAGAAATATATAAGATTTTAATAGTACTAACAAACCATATTAATACATCAATATGACAGGACAATGGATAGGGTAAAATTCTAAAGAATCTCTCATTTCTTGGAAAACTACCAAGTCTCAAAAAATTAAAACTTTTATAAAGAAAAGAAATTAAAAGTCTCATGAGGTAAGGAGTAAAATTTTATTATAAAAAGGAATTTACTAATAATTAGCAGTCCAGAATTACCTTAAACTGCTCCATCAGGGTCATGTCCCAACCAAGAATTAAACTCTTCATATCCCATATCCAAAACCTGGTTAGTCTGAAATGATATATATATTTTAAAGATCTGTTAATATTATTAAAGTCCTAATTGGTGCATTGTTTCTTGTTTTAAAATGGTTCAAACATTGAAAATAACCTAAAATGTAAAGTGTTTTGAAGTGTGTTTTAGTAAACAACATTTAAATATTTGGAGAAATTTGCTTTGCTAAATTCATAAATTTTGTTTTATTAAATTGTATAAAAGATTATTTAGAGGAATTTTTAAATGATTGTTTAATAAAGTCATAAAATTAATAAATTCGGCATTAAGTAAAGTCAAACTTTACTAAGTATTACTCTGCCCCACAAAAGCCCATTGTACTACTAATAATTTTAAAACTACTAATAAAATTCTGGTTGGGGGAAGGAAGGGAAAAATTTAAACAAATAAATAAGGAAGAAATTTTCAGGCAGTTTGAAAGAAGCAGTGATGTAACAGAGTTTTGGAGATGCATTAATTTAGACTGGGCTTGAAGAAGTCCTCACTGAAACTGATGTTTAGGGTGAGATCTAAATCACAAAATAATGCAAGTTATATAAAGATTTGGGGACAGAATTCTGGGCTGAAAAAACAGCAAGGACAAAAGTCCTATAGCCAAATACACATATGTATTTATATATCATTTTACAAATATTGGTTTGTATTGTGAAAATTTTGATTTTTACCCACAAGAAAAAAAAATTGGAAAAAAAAAAAAAGATACTATAAGAAAAGAATATTACAGACCAATCTCTCTAATGAATAGAGATGCAAAAATTCTCAATAAAATACTTGTAAATAAATTTAAAAAGTCCTATAGCCAATATCTCTACTGTAAACAAGACTTATAAAAAGGTCAGAATGGCTGGAAAATAATATTTGAGGGTGAAAATGACAGAAGATGGGGATTTTATCCTAAGCACATTGAGAATTCATCACAGTGTCATACACAAAGGTGTCAGGACTTAATTAACATGTTAGTGGCTATTTTTATTTAGGGAATAAATTGTTGGGGAGCAAGAGAGGAAGATGGGAGATCAATTTTCTCTTTACTTGCATCCCAGTTCGAATGCACCCTTGTTCTATGAACCTGAATGGCAATCACATCGCTTCACACTTGCCAGCACTATATTGCTACTCTCTTATCACATTCATTATATTCAGTCTTGTATTTTAGGGAGCTTTAAGTTTCATTTTCCCTAGGAAATCTTAAGGATATTACCTTGTGTATCTTTGCATTTGTAACAGAGTCTAAATCAGTGTCTAATACAAAATGAGTATTCTATGAGTATAAAGGAATAAGAATTTATTTCGTTCAGTGACAATCCATAGAATCAGTTCGGCCTCAGCCCACATAAGCGATGAACGAATTAAAGAATAAATTAATGTTGGTAACAAAATTAACCAAGTGCGAAAATGGTGGGAAAAGGGGTCTCCTGACTTTGTATTCAATATCTGTTCCAGATAGAATCGAGAAAATAGAACTGCTCAATGTTTTTAAAAGAGTTTTAATGAATCAGGGTAGGAAAAATAGGGTTGAAAACATTGCTGTCAGTTTGACTGACAAAGTTCCTTAGGAAAAAAATGAAAAATTAAGCAAATAGCTTCTGTATTGTTTTTTGGTAAAAAGAAATTAAGAAAGCATTCTGTGGACAGTATTGAAGAGACAGAATTCCATATGCCAGAAGAGAATGAACTGAACAAAGGAAGGTCATGACTAAGGAGATGATTTGGGGTCAGCACTGAGTGGTGAACAGAGGATGAGAAGGACAAACACTGCAGAGATATATGGCACAAGAACTGTTAAGCCTCCAAGTAGAAGCAAGGGAAATCATCACATTCTATAAAACCAATAACATATAAACTTGATAGCATTGGCTTATTTGCCCAGGGATAACCCCCTGAAGTTAGAAAAACACAGTTTTAGAACAAACAAAAACCGAAAGAGGCATTAGCTATCTTCTACCCTAAGCTTCTTATTCTGTATATGAGGAAATATGAAATAACATGCTGAAGCCACACAGCTAAATAGTAGAAATACTGAAATCCTAATTCCAGGTCATTCCTCTTGCAAATATACTCTGCTAACTGCATGATTTCAATCCATTGCCCCTTATTTTGCCAGGGTGCTCTGAATCCTTTTGGGAAAATTCACTCTTGCTAATTGTCTGTTGTCTTGGGGGACTTTTGTTCAAGGTCTAACCTCCAGATAGGGCTGAAGTAGATGATCAAAGGCTAGATGAATCAGACTTATTCTCTGGGACTTTGAATCCTAAACATACTAACACTAGGACAGCAAAAAAATGGATGGAGCTGAATCATCACGGCAGCAGCACATTGACAAGGCTGTCAGTTAAATTCAGCTGCTTGGATTCCGGGAGCCACCTCATTCCTGCTCCTATTGAACCTGGTTCTTTTACTATCCTTCATTTTTGGAAAAAATGTTATTCTCACCAATTTATTCATCATATTATTATATTTTTATGCTATTGTTTAGCACAGCAGGGTTAATTTCTTTTGCTTACAACACCCCCCTAACCCCCCCAAAAAAACCCTAGTTACTATTATACTTCTAGGAATTTGCACATGTCAGAATATGAGATGAGAATTTTTTTTAAAGATTTATTTATTTACTTTTATCCATTTTTACCACCCGCGCACGCCCCGTTTTTGCTATTTCTGTGTCCATTCACTGGGCAATTCTCTGTGTCTGTTTCCTGTCCTTTCTTCTCATCCTTCTCTTCCTGTCTTCACCAGGATTCAATCCTGGGAACCTCCAATTTGGGAGAGAGATGTCCTACCACCTGCACCAACTTAGTTCCTGGTTTTTCAGTGTGGCTTGTCTTGGTTCTGCCCTGTGTCGTGCTCCTGTTATGTCATCATCTTGCTGCATGGCTCAGTGGGGCCTGGCATGCCCACACGCAGGGCCTGGCAGTACGCCCGCACACGGGACCTGACGGCCTGCATGCCTTCTATATTTTTCTTTATTTTACTGGGAGGTCCTGGGGATCAAACCCAGGTCTCTCC
>JAQZBX010106896.1:0-10706 GCA_029593785.1 Cabassous unicinctus
TTGTTTGTTGTGTTTCCCCTTTCTCTGTTTCCTTTTTTTTTTCTTTCTTTTACTGATTTTTTCTACCTATGTTACTTCTTTTCTTTCCTTCATTTTCCTATCTTCTGTTTTCTGTTGTTTTTCTTTCATTCCACCTCTTTTTGTTTGGTCTTCAATTTTTTGCTTTGTTTTTATTTCTCTCTCTCACTATTTCTTTCTCTGTTTTCTTTCTTTTTTTTTCTTTTTGTTATTTTTTTTCACTTTTTTCTTTTTTCTTTTCATCTCCTCTCATCATTTCAGCCTTTTAATTCATTCTATATATTTTTCTCCATTTTGTTTCTCATTTCATTTTTCCTGTTCCACTTTTCTATTCTTATTTCTCTATAGTTCTTCTTTTTTAAAAAAAAGGTTTGTTTTATTTATTTATTCCTCCCCAGCCACTCAATGTTTTGCACTTGCTGTATCTTTTCATCTTCCTTGTTTCTTTAGGAGGCACCAGGAGCCGAACCCCCGACCTCCGATGTGGGAGGGAGGTGCCTAATCACTTGAACCACCTCCACTCCTTGCTTTGTTGTTTTCTCATTATGCTTTTCCTCCCCATGCCTCTTGTTGCATCATCTTTTTGTGTCAGCTCACTACACCTGACCATCGTGTCAGCTGGCTATCTTCTTTAGGTGGCACTGGGAACCTCTGCTCCCTGCTTTGTTGTGTCTCTCATTATGTTTTTCTTCTTGTGTCTTTTGTTGCATCATCTTGTTGTGTCAGCTTGCCATGCCTGCCTGTCACTACAGCTCACTGTCTTCTTTAGGAGGCACTGGGAACCAAACTAAGGACTTCCCATGTGGTAGGTGGGAATGCAATCGCTTGAGCCACATCCACTTCCCTCCTTTATACTTCTTAAGATTTTTTTACTTGTGTTAATTATTTATTTTCCTAGGCCTTGTATGGCTCCTCTTCTGCTTTTTAAAAATTATTATTATTCTTATTCTTTTTCTCATCTTCTCTCTTTCCTTTTCTGAGGTCCTAATTTTTTTTTCAAGGGAACATAGAAAACAGCAAGGATATAGAATAAGGGGAACAAAGTGTCAAAGTGAAACCTTACCACACACAAAAAAACAACAAAATAAAACCCTAGAGTGGAAAGAGAAGCTAACCAACCGAATAAATCTATCAAGGTAAACAGATGCCTAGACACCAACAAAAAATAACAAATCATACTAAGAAACAGGAAGACATGGCTCAGTCTAACGAACAAACTAAAAAACAGGAGGAGATGCAGAACATGGAACAACTAATCAAAGATGTCCATACAAATAACATGAATCAACTTAATGAAGTGAAGGAAGAGATTAAGGATATTAAGAAGACACTGGAAGAACATACCAAAGAAATTGTAAATATACATGAAAAGATAATGGATATGATGATGATGAATGGCACAATGCAAGAAATCAAAAATACAATGGTTGGAAGCACATAACAGCAGATTTGAATAGGCAGAGGAAAGAATCAGTGATATGGAAGACAATAGCATCTGAAATCAGACAGATAGTAGAACAGATAGATAAACAGATAGAAAAAATTCAGCAGGGACTTAGGGACTTGAATGACAACATGAAATGCACAAACATACACATTATAGGCATCCCAGAGGGAGAAAAGAAGGGAAAGGGGGCAGAAGGCGTCTTGGAGTAGCTCAAAATTTCCCAACTATATTGAGGGACATGGACATACATGTCCAGGAAGCACAGTGAACCCCAAACAGTATAAATTCTCACAGGCCTACCCCAAGACATGCTTGTTAAATTGTCCAATGCTCAAGATAGAGAAAATACTGTAAGCAGCAAGAGAAAAGAGATCCATCACATACAAGGGAAGCTCCATAAGATTAAGTGCTGATTTCTCATCTGAAACCATGGAGGCAAGAAGGCAGTGGTATGACATAGTTAAGGCGCTAAAAGAAAGAAAGTCCTACCAAGAATTCTCTATCCAGCAATGCTGGAATTCAGAAATACAGGAAGGTTCAAAATATTCACAAACAGAAATTGAGAGTGTTTGTCAATAAGAAACCTGTGCTTCATGAAATACTAAAGGGAGTTCTGCAGTTTGAAAGAAAAAAATGGGAGAGCAACAGTTGGAGGACAGTGTAAGAATAACTAAAAAGATAAAAAGAGAAATAAAAACAATATATGGCATACATGAACCTAAAGAAAATATGGCTAATGTAAGTAATTCCTTGACAGGAATAACATTGAATGTTGATGGATTCAACTCTCCAATCAAGAGACATAGATTGGCAGAATGGATAAGGAAATATGACCCATCTATATGCTGTCCACAAGAAACTCACCTTAGACCCAGGAATGCAAGGAGGCTGAAAGTAAATGGTTGGAAAACAATTTTACATGCAAACAATTACCAAAAAAAGGATGAGAGTAGCTATACTAATATCGTACAAAATAGACTTTAAATACAAAACTATTATAAAAGACAAAGAAGGCCACTATATGTTAATAAAAGGGGTAATCTATCAAGAAGAATAATCATAAACATTTATGTGCCTAAACAAGGTGCCTCAAAATACTTGAGGCAGGAATTGTGGGAATATGGCATCAGATTAGGTATATAAGGCTCAGCTCTCACAAAAATAATGGAGAAAGAGCCAAAGGTTGCCCAAGGGACCTACTTTGGGGGTCAGCAGACCAAGACAGTGTTTCACAACTCCCAGGAGGGTGAGGGACAGAGAGATGAAGAAGCTGAAACAACAAACTGTGAGTTACTAAACCTCCTGGCTGCCAGGAAGGGCTCCCCTCCCCCACCCTTGAGATATTCAGTGGGGGGTAAAACCCCTGTCTCATTTCAGCTGACTGAAAGGGGAGCAGACATCTTCATCACTGACAGCTGTTACAAGGAAAAGGGAGTGGGGGAGACAGGGGCTTTTCTTCAGTGAATTCGGCCAGCAGAGCCTGCTTTGAATCTCAGCTCTGGCCAGACAAAAACAAAGGAAAACTGAGAAAGATACACATCCGTAGAAAGGTGAACCAATGAGCACCATCTGCTGGCCCATCTGGAAATTACATGGACAGAAACTGCTTTTAGAGCTCTCTTTACCCCATCCCTGAGAGAAAGTCTGTCCCCCATTAGTGACTCCCTGGCACAACTTTGGTAACTTAAGCTGGGCAATTTTAAAGCCTTAGGATAAGTTGAATCAAATATCAAAGAGCTGTGAAAAAATAATAACAATAGCCATGAGAGAGAAGTTGGACATCAGAGTAAATTCACCAACATATCAGATGCCTAGATATCAGCAAAAAATTACAAGCCATACTAGGAAACAGGAAGAGATGGCCCAGCCAAAAGAAAAAACCAAATATCCTGAAGAGATTCAGGATTTAAGACAATTAATTAGTTATAATCACACAACTCTCCTAAATCATTTTAAAGAATTGAAAGAAAATATGACTAAAGAGATAAAGGATATTAAGAAGACACTGGGTGAACATAAAGAACAATTTGAAAGTCTGCAAAGAAAAGTAACAGGCCTTATGGGAATGAAAGACACGATGGATGAGATTAAAAATACATTAGAGGTACATAAGAGCAGATTTGAACTGCTCAAAGACATAGTTAGTGATTTCAAAGACAGAACATCTGAACTAGAAAAGACAGGAGAACACAAAGAGAAGAGAAGAGAAAAAATGGAACAGGGTCTCAGGTAATTGAATGACAATGCAAAACACGAAAACATACACATTATCAGCATCCCAGAAGGAGAAGAAAATGGAAAAGGGACAGAAAGAATATTTGAAGAAATAATGACTGAAAACATCCCTACCTTTATGAAAGACAAATATCAATACCCTAAAAGGTCAACGCACTCTGAACAGAATAAACACGAACGGACTTACCCTGAGACCCCACTATTCAGAATGACAAATATCAGAGATAAAGAGAAGATTTTGAAAGTAGCAAGACAAAAGCAAAACATCACATACAAAGGAAACTTGATAAGATTAAGTTCAGACCTCTCATCAGAAACCATGGAGGAGAGAAGAAAGTGGTATGATGTATTTAGGGTATTGAAAGAGAAAAAACTGCCAGCCAAGAATTCTGTATCCGGTAAAGGTTCCTTCAAGGGGATTTCAAAGTCTTCACAGACAAGCAAAAACTGGTAAAATATGTTAATAAAAGACCAGAATTACAAGAGATACTAAAGGGAGTGCTGCAGCCTAAAGGAAAAAAAAAAGGGTGAGAGACTTGGAGAAGAGTGCAGAAATGAAGAATATTAGAAAGAGTAAAAAGATAGACTATAGTATGAAATGCCAACAGAAAGCCAACGGTCAAAATGGATGAAGTAAGAAATGCTTTTACATTTATAACATTGAGTGTTAAAGGTTTGAATTCCCTAATCAAAAGACACAGACTGATAGAAGGGATTAAAAAATAGGAGCCAACTATATATTGCCTAGAAGAGACTCATCTCAGATGTAAGGACACAACCAGGTTAAAAGTGAAGGGTTGGAAAAAGATATTCCATGCAAATAGTAACTGAAAAAGAGCTGGAATAGCAATACTAATATGAGAAAAAATAGATTTTAAATGCAAAACTGTTATAAGGAATGAAGAAGGTCATTATATATTAACAAAAGGGGCAATTCACCAAGAAGAAATAACTATTCTAAATATTTATGCACCTAACCTCAGTGTCCCAAGATACATGAGGCACACACTGGTAAAGCTGAAGGGAGAAATAGATGTCTTTACAATAATAGTTGGAGACTTCAATACACTACTCTCAGTATTGAGAATACTGGACATCATCTGAACAGAGAATAAATAAAGAAACAGAGAGCTGGAATAATATGATAAATGAACTAGACCTAACAAACATCTATAGAGCATAGCACCCCAAAACAGCAGGATATACATTCTTTCAAAGTGCTCATGGATCCTTCTCCAAGATAGACTATATGTTGGGTCACAAGGCAAGTCTCAATAAAATTTAAAAGATTGAAATGATACAAAACACTTTTTATGATCATAATGGGATGAACTTGGAAATCAGTAATGGACAGAAAAAGGGAAAATTCATAAATATATGGAGATTAAACAACACACTCAAACAATCAGTGGGTCAAAGAAGAAATTGCAAAAGAATTCAGCAAATATCTTGAGACAAATGAAAATGAGAACACAAAACCTATGGGACACCACAAAGGCAGTGCTGAGATGAAAATTTATAGCCCCCAATGCTTACATTAAAAAAGAAGAAAGAGCTAAAATTTATAATCTAACTGAACACCTGGAAGAACGAGAAAAAGAACAGCAAACTAATCCAAACCAAGCCAAAGGAAAGAAATAGTAAAGAACACAGGAGAAATAAATGAAATCGAGAACAAAAAACAAAAGAATCAACAAAACCAAAAGTTGGTTCTTTGAGAAGATCAACAAAATTGACAAATCCTTAGCTAGACTGACAAAGAAAAAAAGAGAAGACACAAATAAATAAAATCAGAAATGAGAGGAGGGGGGCATTACCACTGAACCCACAGAAATAAGAGAGATCATAAGAGGATACTATGAACAACTGTATGCCAATAAACTAGAAAATGTACACAAGATGGACAAATTCCTGGAAACACATGAACCACCAACACTGACTTTAGAAGAAATAGAAGACCTCAACAAACTAATCACAAGTAAAGAGATTGAAACAGTCATCAAAAACCTCCCAAAGATGAAAAACCCAGGACCCAATTGCTTCACAGGTGAAATCTACCAATCATTCAATGATGAACTAATACTGATATTGCTCAAGCTCTTCCAAAAAAAATTGAACAGGAAAGACTGCTACCAAACTCATTCTATGAAGCCAACATCACCCTAATACCAAAACCAGATAAAGATATTATGAAAAAAGAAAATTACAGACCAATATCTCTGATGACTATAGATGCAAAAATGCTCAACACGATACTTGCAAACAGTATCCAAAAGCATATTAAAAGAATTATACACCACGATCACGTAGGTTTTATCCCAGATATGCAAGGGTGGTACAACACAATAAAATCAATTAGTGCAATAAACCACATTGATAAATTGAAGAAGAAAAATCGCATGATCTTCTCGATTGATCCAGAAAAGGCATTTGACAAAATATAGCACCCTTTCTTGATAAAAACACTCCAAAAGATAGGAATAGAAGGAAGCTTTCTCAATATGGTAAAGTACATATATGAAAAACCTACAGCTTGCATTATACTCAATGGTGAAAGACTGAAACTTTCCCACTGAGATCAGGAACAAGACAAGGATGCCCACTGTCACCATTATTACTTAATATTGTGATAGAAGTTCTACATAGAGCAATTAGGCTAGAAAAAGAAATAAAAGTCACCCAAATAGGAAAGGAAGAAGTAAAATTTTCACTGTTCATTGATGGCATGATCCTATATCTAGAAAATCCTGAAAAATCCACAACAAAGCTACTAGAATTAATAGACAAGTTCAGCAAAGTGGCGGGATACAAAGTTAATACGCAAAATTCAGTAGTGTTTATATATACTGCTATACACTGCAACCTGAGGAGGAAATCAGAAAAAAAATTCCATTTATATTATAGCGACTAAAACAATCAAATATTTAGGAATAAAGTTAACCAAGGACATAAAAGACCTGTATCCAGAAAACTACAAAACATTGCTAAAAGAAACTGAAGAAGACATAAATAAATGGAAGGATAGCCCGTGTTCATGGATCGGAAGACTAAATATCGTTAAGATGTCAATTCTACCCAAAGTGATTTACAGATTCAATGCAATCCCAATAAAAATCCCAACAGCCTTTTTTGCAGAAATCAAAAAGCCAATAATCAAATTTATCTGGAAGAATAAGGGGCCCTGAATAGCAAAAAATGTCTTAAAAAAGAAGAACAAAGTTGGAGGACTCTCATTTCCTGGCTTTAAAGCATATTACTTAGCTACAGTGGTAAAAAAAAAAACACAAAACAGCATGTTTCTGGCATAAGGACAGACAGATTGACCAATGGAACTGAACTGAGAACTCAGAAATTGACCCTCACTCTACAGTCAAACAATATTTGACAAGGCTGTTAAAACCACCCAGCTGGGCCAGTACAGTCTATTCAGCAAATGGTGCTGGAAGAACTGGATAGCCATATCCAAAAGAAAGAAAGAAGACCCTTATCTCACACCTTATATAAAAATTAACTCAAAATGGATCAAGGATTTAAATATAAAAATAACAATCATAAAACTCCTAGAAGTAAATGTAGGAAAACATCTTCAAGATTTTGTGGTATGTGGTAGTTTCTTAAACATTATGCCCAAAGCACGAGAAACAAAAGAAAAAATAGATAAATGGGACTTCCTCAAAATTCAACACTTTTGCACCTCAAAGGACTTTGTCAAGAGGGTTAAAAGGCAGACAACACGATGGGAGAAAATATTGGGCAATAACATATCTGATAAGAGTTTAATATCCATGATATAAAAGGATATCATACAACTCAACAATAAAAAGACAAAGTATACAAATAAAAAATGGGCGAAAGACTTGAAAAGACAACTGTCCAAAGAAGAAATACAAATGGCAAAGAACCACATGAAAAAATGTTCAACATCACTAACAATTAGGGAAACGCAAATCAAAACTACAATGAGATATCATTTCACATCTATTAGACTGGCCGCTATTAAAAAGTCAGAAAACTATAAACATTGGAGGATGTGGGGAGATAAGAATGTTTATTCACTGTTGGTGGGAAGGTAGAATGTACAGCCACTGTAGAGGACTGTTTGGCAGCTCCTAAGGAAGCTGAATATAGACTTGCATGGGACCCAGCAATACCACTACTAGGTATATACCCAGAAGAACTGAGAGCAGTGACAGGATAGATATCTGCACAACGATGTTCATAGCAGCATTATTCATTATAGCCAAAAGTTGGAAACAACCCAGGTGTCCATCAACTGATGAATGGATGAACAAATTGTGGAGTATATGCATGATAGAATATTATGCAGCGGTAAGAAGAAATGAAGTTGTGCAACATATGACAACGTGGATGAACCTGGAAGACATTATGTTGAGTGTAGCAAGCCAGACACAAAAGGAAAAATACTGTATGATTGCCCTATTATGAACTAAGTATATTATGTGAAATATGAATATGGGTAGAATTGCATATATAAGACCATTTTTCTTTGAAATTGAACAAAAGTAAGTTAATAGTAAAAATGTTAATATCAGACAAAAAACAAACATTATACTAAGTGAAGGAGACCAAACACAGAGTACTACATATTGTGTGATTCCATTTATATAAAATGTAAATATAAATCAATTTATAAAGATGAAAGAAGATTAGTGGTTATGGAGGTCTGAGGAACGAATGCTAAGGGATGTGGAGTCTTTTGTTTTGGAGTATGAAACTGTTCTAAAATTTTTGAGATGATGAATGTGCAACATTGTGATTATACTAAAAGCCATTGTTTATATGCTTAGGATAGAATAGCCAGAAACAGCAGCTATGTACAGTGGGGGAAGCATAGAGAGATTGAGAGGTGAGGAATTTTCTTGTTTGTCTTGTTTATTATTATTATTGAAATAATGAAAATGCTCTAATAATGATTGAAGTGATGAACGCACAACTATGTGATTATAAAAATTACCATTGATTATACACTTTGGATGCATTTTATGTTCATATGAATCAATAAAATTGGCTTGTTTTAAAAAAGTGGCAAACATTGAAAAAACTAAGAGGAGAAATAGATGCCTCTATAATTAGAGTGGGGAACTTTAATACACCATCATCACCATTAGACAGAATATCTCGACAGACAATCAATAAAGAAACAGAAACCTTGAATAATTCATTAGAGGATCTGAATCTAATAGACATATACAGAATATTACACCCAAATACAGCAGGATATACATTCTTCTCGAGTGCACATGGATCATTCTCCAGGATAGACCACATGCTAGGCCACAGAACAACTCTCAATGAATTCAGAAAGATTGAAATTATACAAAGTAATTTCTCTGACCACAATGGAATGAAGCTGGAAATCAGTAAGGGGCGGAGAACCAGATTAGGCACAAAGATATGGAAGTTAAACAACACACTCTTAGTAATCAGTGGGTCAAGGAGGAAATTGCAAAAGAAATCAGTAGCTACCTTGAAATGAGTGAAAGTGACAACACAATATATCAAAACCTATGGGATGCAGCAAAAGCTATACTGAGAAGGAAATTCATAGCCATAAAATGCCTATATTAAAAAAGAAGAAAGAGCTAAAATCAAAGACCAAACTACACATTTGGAGGAATCAGAAAAAACTACAAACTCATCCCAAAGCAAGTAGAAAGAAGGAAATAACAAAGATTAGAGCAGAGCTAAATGAAATTGAAAATAAGAAAGCACTAGAAAAAATTAACAAAACCAAAAGCTGATTCTTTGAGAAGATTAATAAAACTGACAAACCCTTGGCTAGACTAACAAAGAAAAAAAGAGAGAAGATGCAAATACATAAAATAAGAAACAAGGAAATGGATATCACGACTAACCCACAGAAATAAAGAATATCATAAGAGGATACTTTGAAAAATTGTATGCCAACAAGATGGATAATTTATAGGAAATGGACAAATTCCTAGAAACACACAAGCAGCCTACATTAATGAAAGAAGAAACTGATGAACCCAACAAACGAATCACAAGTAACAAGATCGAATTAGTCATCAAAAACCTCCCAAGTAAGATGGCTTCACAGGTGAATTCTACCAAACATTCTGGAAAGAACTAACAACAATCCTGCTTAAACTCTTCCAAAAAATAGAAGCGGAGGGAACATTGCCTAACTTATTCTATGATGCCAACATCACCCTAATACCAAAGTCAAACAAAGATGCCATGAGAAAGGAGAACTATAGACCAATCTCTCCAATGAACCTAGATGCTAAAATCCTCAACAAAATACTTGCTACTTGTATTCAACAACACAGCAAATGAATTATACCATGACCAAGTGGGTTTCATCCCTGGTATGCAAAGATGTTTCAACACAAGAAAATCAATCAATGTAATACACCACATAAACATATCAAAAGAAAAAAAAATCACATGATAATCTCTACGGATGCAGAAAAAGCATCTGACAAAATACAGCACCCTTTGCTGATAAAAACACTGCAAAAGGGGGGCGGATGTGGCTCAAATGGTTGGGCATCCGTCTGCCATATGGAGGGACCTGGGTTTGATCCCCGGGACCTCCTGGTAAAATAAAAAAATATATATAGAAGGTGCATGGGCTGCCAGGCTCTGTGTGCCGGTGAGCTGCGAGGCTGCGGGAGCCATGCAGCAAGATGATGACGTAACAGGAGAGAGACAAGACGCGATGCTCCGAAAGCTCCGAAAACCGGGAGCCAAGGTGGTGCAGATGGCTAGAACACCTCTCTCTCCTGCATCGGAGGTCTTCAGGATCTAATCCTGGTGAAGACTGGAGGAGGAGGAGAAGAGATGAAACAGACACAGAGAATTGCCCAGCGAATGGACACAAAACAGCAAATGGGGAAGGGGAGGTTTAAAATGGATCAAGTAAATAAATAAATCTTTAAAAAAAAAAAAAAAAACACTGCAAAAGATAGGAATAGAAGGACACTTTCTGAACATGATAAAGGGTATATATGAAAAACCC
>JAQZBX010106897.1:0-10715 GCA_029593785.1 Cabassous unicinctus
AAAAATGGGGGGGGGGGCAGGTAAAAATGGATAAAAGTAAATAAATAAATAGATCCTTAAAAATATGTATAGGGGAGTAAGATTCGGACTATAGTTATTAGTAATACTTTGACGATGCTCTTTCATGATTTGTTAACAAATGTTTCACAACAATGCAGGGTGTTTGTGGGGGGTGATGTGTGGGAGCCCTGTATGATGTTATGCATGTTTGTTTTGTAAGATCACGATGTTTACTGAACACTTAGAGTTTATGTATGTTCACGTATGAATTGTATGAATGATATACTTCAATAAATTGTTAAAAAAAAAAAAATTGACGATGCCTGGAACTGTCCTACCTCTGGAGTTCTTATTGGGAAAGATAATAAATGTCCTTGTTTTTAAACTCTTCTTGTGTTGGGTTTTCTTTACTGGCAACTGAAAACATCTTAACAGACAGAGACAAGGAGGTCCAAGGTAGTCCTGCCATATTTTATAAGTGTGGTTTGAGTTCACCAAGAGAGGAGTAGAGTGGGGAAATGAGCCTTGGAGTCAGATGGCTCCGTGTTGGAGCACTGGCTTTGTTGTCATGCCTTGTGACAAGGCACGGGCAAGTCACAACCCCTCTGAGCTGAAGTTTCCTTGGCTCAGAGTGAGTATTGAGTACCACACAGATGGTCAATAATTGTCAGTTCTCTTCTCCTTAGATATGTTTATCTTCCAGCTATTTTTAAAGGGACTAAGAGGTGCCAGCTCAGAGAGCTAGTTAATGACATTTCAGTGCTGATGAAAATTTTACCCAGAGACCGTTCTGAGTCCTTTACCCACAGTTGCTCCAAGTACGATTCATGTCTCTAATGCCAGCAACAGTGTTGAGGGGGAGGCAAATACACCCAATTCTCATTCTCCATGGTGATGAGGGACATGGGTAATTGAAGACAGCAGATAATCCCCCGAACTTGCTTTGAGTCACGGACTTCCACCACCTCCCCCACCATCACTTTTCTGGTGCAGCTGACAATCTGCCACATGGATGCACGTTCCTCCTCTTCTCTCTTCTGGTGCATCTCTTGGCAAGGCTGCTCACCCACTTCAAAATGGCCAAGGCCACGGCGAAGGAGGAGAAGCAAGGCGGCTGTACACTCGCACTGAGAATAGCCTGGAAGCTGCATGACAGCTTGGCCTTGGAGCTGGCCTCTGTCCACCCCCTGGGCTAGTTGGACGTTGGTTTCTCCACACTGTTTAGGAGGTCCAAGACAAGGAGGTTCAGGGATCCGCCAGGTGGATGTGAGCCCGAGATGTTGGGCTCTGCTGCCCACATGGGCCCTGCCTAGGCCAGCCGGGGCACAACTAACTTCGTGTGCTCAAGCTCCTTCCCTTTCGCCACACATTCCACGGAAACAAAAGTGTCTACCCTCTTCTATCTCCTCAGCAAGGGCATGAATTAAATTCAGTTATCTCATTGGCTTTAGTGTTTCTGGGGCCTTGATCCAGGTACCAGAGAGACCGTTTTTATTGACCAAATCCTCTTTTTAGTCAGTGGAACATTTTCACACAGGAGGGATGAAGAGAGAGTAGAGAAGGGGATGAACATTTATTGAGTACCTACTGTGTGCTCAGTTCTGCTCTGGGCATTTCACACCCATTACTTCACAGGGAGACCGAATCTTTCCAGTTAGTGCTTGTCTAGCCCGAAGTAGGGGATGTTTGTCTCTGGCAATCTATTCCGGAAAATTCCTTGCCTTGGTACCAATACCACACAGATCTATTTCCTACAGTCCCAGTCCCAGGTTCGGGTCTCTCAGGATCTCTTGCTAGCTTGTCCTTTCTCTCTACCAAACAAGTTTGATCAGCTGAGATCTGTGGGTCTGAGAGCACCGGACAATGTAAAACTTCGTTGGGCAACGGGGCATTGAAGGCTCTTTTGGCCCTTGCAGGGAGATGCAGATGTGTCCCACTGTTCAGAGCCCAGGCTCACGCTGCCAGAAGCGGCTATGATAAGGTAGCGGGCTGCCAGGGCAAGCTCTCACCCTTTTTTCTTTTCTTTCCCTCCTCCAGGCCTCTGGGTTGGCTTAGAAGCGTCTCTAAATGGAAGGGGCAAGAAGTAAGTAGGAAGCCACTGGCCTTTCATACCGGCTGGGGGCTCACATTCGCCAGTTCCTGTGGCCACCGGCAGGCTTCACCACTGGGTTTGCAGGGAGAGAAAGATACCGTGCTAAGAAAGGAAGATTAGCTCTCACCAGGCCTCCTAGGAGCGCCCACGACGGGCCGAGGGATGGCCAGAGCAGCAATTTGTTAAAATCAGCCCTGGGAACACAATTTCGGAAACAATCAGGGGAGGCAAGTTTTCCTAAATTGTAGGAAAAACTCCCTGGTTAGAATAATGGCTTATTTTTGGCACACATTCTTTCTGAGATGTACAGCCTCAGCCATTCTCATTCTGAGGCTTGACTTTCAAACACCAGATGGGAAAATAGCCAAGATGAGGTTGCTGGGCTTTGGGAGTGTGAAACCCAGTTCTTTAATACTGGACAAGTCTCTAGGCCTGTCTGGGCCCCAGGTTCTCATCTATAAAATGGGGATGAAAATAACTGCCTCATAGGGTGCCATGGGGGCTCATGAGGAGCAGTTGCAGGATGCCTGGTGCTGAAAAGTGGTGATTTAACTATTGTCCTGGCCTTTGTTATTGGGGCAAAGGAACCCCACCCTGAGCCCCAAACTCCCTGCCTGCCCTTTGTCCACTCGCAGGAAGCCTGGGCTTGCTCAGCTAGGCCTTCACTGGAGGTCCTGAATAAAAATCTTCTCCCCTCTCTCGACTCTCCAGAGCTTCTCCTAAGCTCATGGGCCAGAAGAGAGGCCTCCAAGGTGGGCGGAGGAGACCGGACCTGGAAGGCCTAGGATCCTGCCTGAACTCGTGGAGGTCCCATGTCTTCCAGGCTGCTGCCAACAGGAACGTCCCTAAATTGAGCTCCCTCATGTCTGCAGCGCCCATCCTTTTATTAGAAAACCTTCCAGAGGCTTTGGAGTGGGATGGGGGTGTCCCAGGCTGGGCTGTGGCTCTAACCAAAGGGGGCTTCTTCCCTGCAACAAACATCAGGCCAGCAGCTTGGAGTCCTTCTGTCTAGCTCAGCAGACGCCTGGCATCCTGTCCCCAACATTTGCCGTAAGTTGAGTGCCCCTGAAGTCCAGGATGGGGAGTGCTTAGTGATTTTCCCGAGGGAGGGGTTGGAGCCACTTGCTGTGAAGTCAGTGGCTGGGCTGAGTCACTGCTACCCCTTGAGCCTGGCTGACTGCCCGCACTCACTTCTTGGGGCCCTCTTTTCAAGGCTTATCTTGAATTCCCATTATGGAGTCTGGAGAAGGAACCATTTTCTGTTTTGCTTTACTAAATTTAATGGCAGATATTGAAAAATGAGAGGGCTATTGGTGAGTGTGGGGACTCAGAAAAGCCTTCAGATACTGCTACATCAAGGGTCCTTTGGAGTGGAGATGGAGATGGGCTTCCCTGGTCCCATCCCTCTTCCTTCAGGTACCCCCAGGCTTAATCTGGCTAAGAGGGATGATGAGACTCTGGAGGTGGTGAGGGCAAAGCAGAGCTGACTTTGGCCCCCTCATGGCCATGCCCTGACCTCACTGACCTCACCAGGCATCAGGCTCTGAGTGAGAAACGCACAGCCTCCAGAACCCCTCCCCCCACCATGCACTGTTCTGTGACTTGTTCACAGAGTACTTTCCTGTACTTTCCTGTACACCCTGTCTTTAAAGGTTCACTGCCACCACTGGGGGCTCTGCAGGGTGACGCCAACAGAAAATAGAGAAGGAATATGCCCCAACTGGATTTCCCCACCCAGCTGGACCTGAGTCTGTAGCTGTGTGGAATCTCAGGGTTTTGGTGACCTGGTCTGATGTGGGCAGCCATGGACACAAATAGAGGTGACAATGTTCTGATTTCAGGGTGAAGAGGCCAGTGGTGGAGAAAATGTTCTGGTCTAACATGGGGACAAGAAGAGCAGTGATGACATCCTGCTCTCTTGGAGGGATGTCCAGGGAGGCAATATGCTGGGGTCTTGCAGGAGGGACAGGATTAGAGGTGGTGGTACCTAAGAGGGGAAACTAGGAGTGGTGATAATGACCTCCTCTCCTGGTGGGGACCAAATGAGGGTGCCTGTGGGGCAGTGGGGTGCTGGGGTGCTCCTGCCCGCAGGGCCGCAGAGCGGTCAGGAGTCCAGCTCAAAAGTGCTCCTGGACCCAAGGATGTATGAGAAAAAGGGCCACTGAGGGCTTTCCTGCAGACACTGCTCAGGCAGGCGGCTGTGGCCTCTCCTCTAAGCATCCTGTCCGATAGTCGCGGCAAAGTGTCTGATCTCATGGGGAGCCTGTTAAGAGACTACTGCTTTTCTAATTTTGGCTAAATCGACATTGGTTTTGTCAATCTACCGACATAGGTCGAGCTTGTTGCTTCCAATTTCGGGTGATTTCTGTCTTGTCACTCTCTCCTTCCCTTCTTAGCCCATCTAATCCTCAGGCTCTTCTGGCTGCCCAGTACCTCCCATGAGGCATCCCAGCTGCCTCCGAAGCTTTGCAATTAGAGGCTCAGACTCCAGCAGGGAGGGCAGCTTCAGATTATTACTGAGGAGGGAGAGCCCAAGCGCAGTGTCCATAGCAACCTTCCAGCTTTCACCTTTACCAGGAGAGAAGGAAGGCAAAGAAAGGAAGGCAAGCAAGCGAGATGCCTGCCCTTTTGCATTATTCATATCAAAGTGTTGGGCATTGAGGGCCTTGGCTCCCGGCTGGTGCTCAGTGAATGTGATGCAGGGAGGCTGAGCTTCTTTTCTTTATTTGTCAGCAGCACCTTGGGGTGGAGATGCAGCCGGGAGTGTCTTTTAGGAAGCACGTGGGTGAGACGGCAGAGCAGGAGAGGCAGCAGCAGCGGGCTGTGCTGTTAGCTGGCCAGTGGTGGGATGACGGGCCGCTGGAAGGGGACACAGCAAGGACTGCCGGCTGGGCTCGCGTTGCCCCAACTCCCCTGTGAGCTTAGGCAAGTCACCTCCCATCCCCGGGAGGTCTTCTTGTCTTGCTAATGTGGGTGGGCCCCGCAGCATCTCTGTGGTCCCTTCAGAGGCTTTATGCTGCCCTCACACAGGCCAGAAAACAGGGGTGTCTTTCTCCAGTGGTGAAAAAAAATAGGGAGGCCTGCCAAACAGGAGCTGCTTCTGTGAAATGTTGGCCACGGTCAGTCCTGGCACCAGATCTTGGTGTCCCGTCTCGGGGCCTCTACGGAAGGGGGCAGAAAGGAGGGCCAGGGTTGGGTTCTGTTTGGGATCTCCCTCCACCTCTCCCACGGTGCCTGGAGTGCAAAGTGATGCACGTGTGCTACCAGCAGAGGTCGCCACACTCCTCACAAACCCGCCACAGGTTGCTCTGCCCCAGGTGGGTGAGCCCCAGAGCACCAGCCAGCAGGGGCCTTGATCTCAGAGCAGAGCTGGGAGTGGCGCCTCCAGTACCTTCCCCCTCGAGCTGCCACTGGCTGACTGGAGGCTGGGGAAGGGCCGACAGCGCCAGCCGGCTCAGGGGGCTCTGGCCCAAGCTGCTGGCCAGTCCTGGGCTTATGGTGGTCGCCCATTCCCATAACCGAGAGAGGCTCCGGGGCCACGAGCGCTTGCCGCTTCTCTCCGCCGCTGCCCCGCTGCTGCGCCTTCCCTTGGGCAGCTCAGGTGTCTGCTCTGAGTTTAGGAAACTTAGAGGTAATTTTTTCTCTCTAAGCCTTGACAGGAAGCTGATTTATTCAATAAATCTTAATTGTGGACATGGTCTGCGCCAGGCACTGTTTTAGGCAATGGAGCTACAGCAGTCAACAAAACAGATAAAAATCCCACCCCCGTGAAGCTGAGTCCCTTGCTGGGATTGGGTAGGGGTGCACCATCTACACGCCAGCATGGGACAGGGAGGTGGACACGCCCACTGCACCAGGACAGGGCAGGTGACAGCCTCTCTCCACCGACTCAGTCCCCACAGACAGACCTCTGGAAGCGCCCAGACTCCAGGGATGAGGTGCGGGAGGGGTCCTGGCCAAGCAGGGGTCTACGCGGGAACTGTTTCAGTCACCGGTCCTTGCATGTGCCCAGTCCTCATGGGCACGGTACAGACTGCAAAGTGTGAGACCCCTCTCCAGCTCCCTGGGAGCCTGGCGGGACATTGTGGTGACAGAATGTCAGGTCCCAGTATCAACAAGTATCCACGTTTTCTTTCCAGACATACCATATCAACACCTTCTGCTTGACCTTGACCCCTCAAATAAATAAACATTCCCATCCGGACTGACTCATCTGGCCAGAACAGTAAGTTCCCACAAGAGCCACGGAGAAGCGGTCAGGAGAAGAATTTAAAAATGTACTTGGACTTTGACAAACTAACTGTGGAGGGACGTGTGCATGGGTCCAGTTTCACGGGACAGACGGAGGTGGCTCAGGGTGGTGTGAATTGCTCTGGCAACCGGCAGGAAGACAGCAGCTCCCAGGCTAAACCAGATGGGTGGGCTCCCAGCCCCGCCCCAGGCCGCACGCTGCCCTCCCTGCTGCTCTAACGGTCTCCTCTCCGTGTCCAGGATGAGCCTGCCTTCCCCAGGGCTTTCATGAGCAGAATCGCCAGTCTCCTTCCAGGCTGGCCTCCGTGGAGCTGCTCTTTTTAAAGCATCTTCCACACGTTTTGTCAGATGAGGTTTTCATGGGGCTGGAATGGAGGGCAGGGCAGGAGGGACACTCTCTCTGGAAGGGGAAGAAGCAGTGGCCGTGGCCGGGTGGAGAGGTCGTGGCCTGCGGAGCTGGATAGACCTGTTTGGCTCACGGCTTGGCCTCTTGCCTCCCCTGAGAATAAAAACAAGGCAGTTACCTTCTCTGAAACTTCACTCAGTTTTCCCATCTGTTGAATGGGGACAGTGGCTTGTTGGAACCACCTCTGCAAAGAGTAGGCCTCCAGTAAACGCGCCTGGGTGTGGGAGGTCGGGGCTGTACGATCCCCTTACAGCAAGGCCCACACAAGGCACAAGAGGGTCAGTTCCTGTCCCGCAAAGCAGGGCACGGTGAGCAGACTGTAGGAAGCTGATGAAGACTTGGAGTGTGGCCTGGAGGCAAGCAGGATACGCTGCAGCTCTACCTTGCTCTTTTGAGAGCTCCCAGCTCCTGCGTGGATTGGGGAGGGGTGGGTGGGCTTTGGTTATGACAGGGCCCCGCCCCAGGGCCTGGACATTCAGGGATTCAGAAAAGAAGCATGGATGGGAGACCTACCAGTGATGGATCAGCACTCCTGGTGGCGGTGGCACGGGCAAGGGGCAAGTAATGTGACCAGGGGCAGGGTGCCCCAGGCTCTCACCCACCCATAAACTCACTCTCTCACGCAGCACATTATCTGGGGTCTGGGTAAGGTGCAGTGTGTGTGTGTGTGTGTGTGTGTGTGTGTGTGTGTTTTATAATTTACACCATAAGCTCCTGTCACCAAGGAACTTATGGTGTAAATTAAAAGCAGAGGAGAAGTCACTTGTACCCAGACAACTCTAATGCAAGGCAAGAGGTGAAAAGTGTCCTCAGAGAGAGACAGATAAAGTGCTAAGGGAATTCTGAAGAGGGGGATGATGTCAAATTGGGGGAAAGGAGCAGAGGAGGGGAGCTCTGGGGAGGTTTTGGAGGGAGGCAGCATTTGGGCTGCTCCTTAAATTCTAGTAGGATTGGGCATGGGGTGATGGTGGGATGGAAGAGCATTCCAGGCAGAATGGGATGGGAAAGAGCACATGTCTAGGTTCAAGTCCTCGACTACCTGGTGACCTTGAGCAAGTGACTTAAATCTTTCCTAACTTTAGGGGTGAGTGGAAGGGATGGAGCAAGAGAACCTCTCTGGCCTGCCTTCCAGGGTTGCCAGGAGGTATGAAGTATCTTATGGGAAAACAGTTGGGGAACTCTAAAGTGCTATGTAAACACGAGGGCTTATTTTTATTATTAGAGCATTCATTGATCCAGTGTCAAGACTCCTAGATAAGACACAATAAGACTGAACCCAGAGGAGCCCAGAGCCGTCTCTGACCCACCTATCTGGGGTCTGGGGAACGATGTGGTTGATTGTCCTGATACTGTGTCTCCCTGGAAATTAAGGATATCCCTCAAACACCACTGGCTTTTCCCAAACCCTCTATTACCTGTTATTGTGTCTAAACATCCATCCATACATCCATCCATCCAACAACTTTAATGAGCATATCCACCGCCAGGTACCCTGCTCAGGCCTGGGAATACAGAAACAAAGTAGACCTCTTCTCTGCTTTCAAGGAGCTCACAGCCTAGTGGAGAAGACAGCCACGTAAGCCACAAATCATTGCTTTTTCTTAAGCCTATTTTCAGTCAGTTCTACTGACTGGGGGATAACAAGTTCCACAGACCACAGATTATGAAAATTTAAAGCTGAGGGACCTTAGAAATCACGTCTTCTATCTCACTCATTTTACTGATGGAGAAACTGTGGTTATTATTTGTTGTGACAAATACTTTGACTTTCTCTTATCTGTCCCAAAATGATCTCTCCAAGGTTTCAAGTTCAATTACCAGTAATGTAATGAATAATTATTTCAGGTTTCTGGGGTTGTGGCTTGTTTTGCAAGTAATACTTAGCTTTCAAGTATCAGGGTGACAGGGGGATTGGAGAGGTGGAGAAATGACACTCAGAGGGCACCCTGGTCTTGCTGGTGGGGCTGTGCCCCTCCTGGCCCTGGCCAGTTGGCCATCACCATTCCAAAAAGCTGCTTCCAAGGCTCACAGTATGTGTGCACATGTGTGCATGCGAGCCAGTGTGTGCACATAATGATGCACCAGTGTGTGCATACCTGTGTATATTTGTGCATGTGTGCACGTGCATGTATGTTAGGTGTGTGTGTGCGTGGCTCTCCTACCCTTCTCCCTTCCCATCCAGAGAAGGAGCTAGACCAAGACCAAAGGGTGATGGGGAAGCAAGAGCCAGGCAGGAAGATGCCTCCTCTTAAAACCGCAGGTGTGCTTGGGGAATCCCATGACAGTTCCTTCCTCACTGATCCCTAAGGCTGCTGCTGTTAAAGATGGAAATGAATTCAGCTCTGGTCTCTTTCCTTTGCAACTCCCTCTGCACACAGTGGGAGCTTAGTAAATATTTGATGATGATAGTTCTGAGCCTGGGAAGCCAGCAACTGTTCCGAGCTCTAACTCTTAGAGCCCCATGGGGCAAATCAGGTTGGGAGTGACCATGGGGGGCTCCTCAGTCTTCCTTCCAGACCTTCCCGGCAACTCCACACCCAGCTGCCAGGGAAGGGCTACAGCCAGGTTCCACTTCACACACCCTGCTTTGGGGCGGTTACTTCCTTCTTGATGGCTTCTTTCTGGTGCATTCCCATCTTCATTTGAGGAACATTTCCTAAGCAACAACTGTGTGCTGGGCACCATGATGGGCAAGCACCCAGGGAGTCCATATGGGAGCTATGGGGTCAGTCTGACCTGAGTTCAAAATACTGGCACTGTTAATTACGAGCTGGGTGACATCTGGCAAGTTACTTATCCGTGTTTGTGGGTTGTTTTTTTTTTTTTTTCTTTTTTTACAGTTTTCATCTGTGAAAGGAGAATGATGTCATCATCTTCCCAGGGCTGACGGAGGGTTAGAAATAACAGAGAGGCGTCTGCACATACACTGCAGGTGCTCGTCAGTGGCAGGTAAGCTCATCCACCTGGCGCCAGGATGACGGGGGTCCTTTCCTGCTGCCGGGACCTTGAAGTCGTTACTTAACATCTCTGCGCATCAGTTTTTCCTTTGTAAAATGGGAACATGTGCTCACTTCCCTGGGCATTTGGAGGAAGTCATGAGATAATTATGTGGGGAAAAACCTATCCTAGGCCTGGCCATTACACGCGTTTATCTCCCTCTCTTCCTCCACCTGCATAGGATGCACAGCTCCCCTCCTTGGGAGGCCCTTTGCCTCCCCTTCCCACCGCGCCGCGTGAGCGAACGTCCTTTAAGTCCCTTCTCGCCGTGGGCTTGCCTGTTTCTGCCATACCTGCCAGACCAGAGTGGGCAGCTGCCGCAACTCCGAGGTGCGGGAAGCAAAAACTACAGTTCCCAGCCGTCGCCGCACTTCCACTGGGAACCCGAGCCGAGGGCGGCAGGCCCCGCCCCCGGGGAGGAGCCTAGGCGGGGGGCGGAGCCAGGAGGTGGCTGGAGGGCCGAGCCAAGCCAATGAGCCCAGCTGCTGGGAAGGGGGCTTGGCTTACAGTATAACAGTGGCAGGCGGAGGAGAGCGGAGCTATTGAGCCGGCGAGGAGTGGAGCTGAGCCCGGCCTCACACGCTCCTAGAGGACCACCTCCTGAGACAGAGTTCTTTTCTTCCCTTCTTCCTTCTTCCAGCTCCCCTCCTGCCCTCCCTCCCTGCCCAATACAATGCATTCTTGAGTGGCAGCGTCTGGACTCCAGGCAGCCCCAGAGAGCCGAAGCAAGCCAAAGAGAGAAGACGAGCCAAGACCCTCTGGCGGGGGAGCGTGGATGCCTGGCTTTCTTTGAGGACATCTTTGGAGCGAGGGTGGCTTTGGGGTGGGGGGTTGTGCTACAGGGAATCCAGGCAGGCCCCAAGATGGACACTTCTGGGCACTTCCATGACTCGGGGGTGGGAGACCTGGATGAAGACCCCAAGTGCCCCTGTCCATCTTCCGGGGATGAGCAGCAGCAGCAGCAGCAGC
>JAQZBX010106898.1:0-10706 GCA_029593785.1 Cabassous unicinctus
TAATATCCCTATCAGGAAGTTATGTTTATTAATCTCTGTTTTCTAGTTTATGAACTTAAATTTTTTTTTAAGTTAAAAGAATTTCTGAAAATGTTTTTAACGTACCAGAACAGTGACTGTTGAACATCAAATTTGTGTCCTTAAAAACTAGGAAACACTGGAATTTTCTGTAATACTATGTGACAAAGTCTTTTCACCTTTATATATCACAGATTACTCCTCCAAAAGTAAAGATGTTCGAATATGTAACTAGTTCTCAACTGGAATTCCTAAAGTTGGGTCAAAGTTTATTATCAGATACCAAAGGGAAATGCCAACATTCCTTCTAATGACCTTAACAAGCAAAGTAAAATACCAAATTATTGTCTTTGGGTTGAGATTTTGTAAAGGTCATATGGCAAGACTGGCTATCTCTTGCTGATAAGAAACAGATTGGCAACTGCAGACTCTTCATTAATAGAATATGAAGAAGAATCAAAAAAAAAAAAAAAGCATTTCTTTTAAATTGTACAGAATTTATAGGAGGAAAAATCCTTTCAGAAAATGGATTCCACTTGGTGGAAAAACGAGAAACCATGACATTCTACCTCCACAGACTCCTATGCATGAAAATACAACAACCCTAAGCACACCTCCCTTCAGACATGTGCAGCATGACCACGGATGGCCCTGGAAAGGAAGAGGGGTGAAAGAGGAGGTGAAGCTTTTATTTACACATAGAACCCTTTTAGGCACAACATTCTGCCTCAGGCACGACTAAGCGGGCTCCCTCCTGAAGACAGCATTTATGAAATGCAAATGATGCGCACGCGCACACACACAGTGGTCCAATGATAGTGATAAGTCTCTTAAGAGCTGAACTTGGAAGTGTGTTACCGTTTTTGTGGCATTTAGACGGAGGGAAAGCCAAAGTCCGGGCCACACAGGACAGCCATAACTCCTGCATCATGTTTCTGGCATGAGGAACCAGAGGACAGACTTGGAGGTAATTAAAGCCACTGGAAAAGAAAGGGGAAACTCCCAGGAAGAAAAAGCCTCAGATTCTGTATCTAATCTCTGACCAAGTCTTTGGCCTATTGTGAAGACTGCAGGCAACCCTGCTGAGAAGAAAAGACCGGAGCTGGGATGTCAGGGGCCCCAAGAGACAGGATTTGCACTTTGACAGCAACAAAATTAACAGCCTACAAAAAAAACACATCAACACACTTCTTATCTTAGGAATATGATTAAAGTGAGAAGCCAACACAAAATATACAGAAGAATCATGACACAGCCCCAAAATACATGGCAAACAAATAATCATGAAAATGTGATCAAAGTTCGAGAAAAATGAAATTCAACCAAGGACAGTATCAGTACAACATACATGTTGAAATCCAGAGCATACATGGAATGATGTGAGAGGCAACAAAACTGAGACTTATGAAGATAAGTCGTATTTAAGAACGCTAGGCTTAGAACTCTTTTCTCAGCAAATGACAAGCTTCTCAAGGACAGAATTTCCGTCTCAAAGGTCTTCATATCCTCTATAACTAACAATGTTCAGCATGGTGAAGATACTTAACAAGTGGCTGTTAAATGAATTCTTGAGCATCAATCATTAGGGCAAGACAATCCACTGACACATTATCCAGGTTGCCATTTACAGAACAATGGACAAAAGTGTTTTGATATGGTCACCTTAGTGGACAGGTGTCTAGTGGCATCTTCCCAGAAGCGTCCCTTCTCTTGGAACTACCTCCATGTCATCAGCCATATGATTACTGGAGAGGCACTATATTCATTCAGTGGAACCCAACCGTGGCCACTCTTGATGGACTGAGGGATGTAGATATGATACAGCCAAGTCCTTTCCCTTTCTTTTATTAATAATTTTTGAAACTAAAACTGAGAAGGATTCATTAACTGGGTACCTGCATTTGTAATGTATAAATCTCAGGTGCAGTTCACAGGCAAGATCTCCTAAACTTAATTTTAGACATGGAGGAAGCTGTTCAGGATAGGAACAACAAAGAATGTGCAAAAAAGAGAGAGAAGAGATCAAGAAAAAGAGATGTGATAGGTTCAGTTCCCTGATTCCAGTCGATTCCTGAGATCCATTAGCATTCCCCTTCTTGGATCCTGTGCAAACCCTGAATACTGTGAAAACGATTCTCCTTTTGGTTAAAGTAGCTCATGTTGTCTTCTATCTCATATTAAAACAAACAAAACAAAACAAATAGAGTCCTAAAATATACTCCTTTATCCCTGAGAGTTCTTTCAAATCAATAGAATACTGCATACATTTGGTATCTTATATTTAAATTCAAAATGGAAATATTTTAAGAAAAGCATTTCAGGCAACAGCAGCCAACTGGCGGCAGGTGTCATTGGGGGTCGCAGAAGGCTTTTTCAGTATCCCTAACATTCCCCATATTTCCAGCTGCCAGCTGTCCCTCCACTGCAGACAGGTTCCGCATGGTCCAAGCTGCAAGGAAAGTGCAGCATCCAGTTGGATGGTCTATTGTTTCAGTATTCACCCTACCTTGGCTGCACCTACCACCAGCCACGTGCTCCTTCCTTTTCTACTTGCAAGTTTACCCTGCCCTGCACCCACCACAGTCACATGTTGTTCTGACTCATCTCAATATCCCATCATTCTCAGTAGACAATATGTTTCACTTAAATTATGCATTTAGAAATAGTAGCCTCAACCCATATCTCACATGTTGGCCAGTATTTTAACTGTGAACCTGGAGTAGTGAGAATGAATTTGGAAACCAGAAATTTCCTGAGCACCAAATTAAAGCACCTTCTATCTTCTGCTCTTTTACACATACCTCAATGCAAATATAGTTCTCTTGTTCACACACTCATACACACATACACACATACACAACTGTGATGGTTAGGCTAATGTGTTAACTCGGCCAGGTCATTGTGTCCAGTTGTTTGGTCAAGCAAGCACTGTAATACAAGGACATTTATGGGCTTTAGTTACCAGTGAGTTTACTACATAGATGGCTGATTACATCTACGACCAACCAGGGAGATTGCCGTCAGCAATGAGTGACCTTTTATCCAATCAGTTGAATGCCCTAAAAGAGTAAGTGATTTCAGCATTCAGAGAGAATTTCCCAGCTCGGCTTTGGACAGCCAACGTCTCCCAGAAACTCATCAAGGACCTTCACTGGACCTTCATCGGAGCCCCTGGTTTGCAGCCTGCCTGCGGAACCTGGACTTGTGCATCCCCACAGTCACGTGAGAGACTCTTATAAACCTCGTACTATTTACAGATATTGCCTGTTGATTCTGTTTCCCTAGAGAACCCTGACTAATACAACAACACACACACCAAGAGAGACACTGAATATGTGGACAGAGCAGTTAATTAATACAAGACATTTTTGAGTCATGTAACTTTTGCTTTTTGCCAAATCAATCAAATAACATTTGCACAATGCTAGGAGACAGGGAAGAAAAATGCAAATTTGGTCTCTGCCTTCAGGGATCTCACACTGTAGCAGATGAATAAAAGGCACACTGGAGGAAGTTTCCCGACAACTAGTGAGAAAGTACAGAGCTGAGATTCAGGAAACCACTGGGGCCCTATCCTAGCAGAATCAATCAGGAGCCAGGCAAACAAACAAACCACATTAGCAATTTCACTGGAAATAATTGTATATAAGGGATTTGTTAAGTAAGTGTTAAAAGGCTGAAGAGACAAAGGAGATACGGAGGAAATACAGTGTAAATAACTATAAAAATCAGCTACCGTGTCTAGGACTGGGGCACAGACGGAGAAATCTCTAAGTTTTCTGAACACAGAAGCTTAAGAAAAGGCACCATGGAGCTTGGTCCAAGACCTTTGAGAAGAGGGCACTGCCTGGGCTGCTGCTTGTCCCTGGGAGCTGAGAAGGGCCCTTGGAGGCTAGACCTCTGGGGTCCGAGGATATGATCTCGCACCGCTGTTGCTGCTGTTTTTGAGGAGACCGTTTCTAGGAGTGAGGATAGAAGCTGGAACCAGAGCACCGGCAGCTAGACAGCTGACGAGCCACTGACAGGGCAGCACAAAAAGGAGAAGCAAGCAGGAAGGAAGGAGCGGGTCCCTTCTCCCCTCCTTCTTCACTCGGTGAGCTCTGCAGGTCAAACAGGGACAAAACCTAAGGAAGCCAGCTGGCAAAAGAGAAACCTAGAGTGCAGCAACCCAAAGCAGAGTAGAGAAGAGCTCAAAGGCAACAGCTTAAAAACTGGCATATCATCTCTGCTTCTAACTTGTTTTCATAGCTGTTAGCTGTGCGTCCAAGAACTGGCCATAGTAGTGAGGGTCTGCCCAATTCCTTTGGTCGATCTGTCTATTTTCACCACTGTAGCTAGATAATATGCTTGAAAGTCTAGAGGTGAGAGTCCTACAACTTCGTTCTTTTTTAAATATTTTTGGCTATTCAGGACAATTACCCTTCCAGATAAATTTGATAGATGGCTTTTCCAAATCTACAAAGTAGAATACTGAAATTTTTATCAGGATTATATTAAATCTGTAGACCAGTATGGGTAGAATTGACATCTTAATGATATTTAGTCTACCAATCTATGAACACAGAGTATCCTTCCGTTTATTTAGAAAATCTTTGGTTTCTTTTAGCAATGTTTTATAGTTTTCTGAATACAGGTCCTTTATGTCCTTGGTTAATTTTTTTCTAAATATTTGATTTTTTTAGTCACCATTGTAAATGGAATTTTTTTTTCTGGCTTCCCCTTCAGATTGTTCAATAGAAGTGTATAGAAACATTATTGATATTTTGCATATTAATCTTGTATCCCGCCACTTTGCTGAAATCATCTATAAGTTCTAATAGTTTTGTTGTGGATTTTTTGGGAAATTCTTAGTATAGCATCATCTAATCAGTGAATAATAAAAGTTTTCCTATTTGGGTGCCTTTTATTCTTTATCTAGCCTAATTGCTCTAGCTAAAACTTCTAGCACCATATTGAATAACAGTGGAGAGAGTGGACATCCTTGTCTTGCTTCCAATCTCAGGAGGAAAACTTTGTCTTTCTCCATTGAGTGCAATGTTATCTGTGGGATTTTCATGTATGCACTTTATGAAATTGAAAAAGTGTCCTTCTATTCCTATCCTTCAGAGTGTTTTTTTCTTCAAGAAAGGATGTTTATATTGTCAAATGCCTTTTCTGCATCTATTGAAATGATCATGTGATTTTTCTTCTTCAATTTATTGATGTAGCATACTACAATAATTGATTTTCTTATGTTGAACCACCCTTGCATACTGGTGGTATAAAGCCCACTTGATCGTGATGTATAATTTTGTTAATGTATTTTGGATATGCTTGCCAAGTATTTTGTTGAGGATTTTTGCATCTATATTCATTAAAGAAGTTTGTAATTTTCTTTTTTTATAATATCTTTATTTGGCTTTGGTATTAGGGTGATGTTAACTTCATAGAATGAGTTTGGTAGCATTCCTACCTGTTCAATTTTTTGGAAGAGTTTGAGCAAGACTGGTATTAGATCTTCTTTAAATGATTGGTGGAATTCATCTGTGAAGCCATCTGGTCCTAGACTTTTCATTTTGGGGAGGTTTTTGATGACTTTCAGTTTCTTAATTGTGTTTGGTTTGTTGAGCTCTTCTAGTTCTTCTAGGGTCAGTGTGCTTTGTTCATGTGTTTCCAGAAATTTGTACATTTCATCAACATTGTCTAGTTTTTTGGTCTTATTATTGCTGAGTCAGTCATAATGTTACCTTTCTCATTTCTGATTTTATTTATTTGTATCTTCTCTCTTTTTTTCTTTGTTAATCTTGCTAAGGGTTTATCGATTTTGTTGATCTTCTCGAAGAACCAACTTTTAGTTCTGCTGATTTTCACTATATGAAATGGAGAATAAAAAAAAAAAAAAACATTTTTAACTCTGAGGCCACATAGAAACAGACAGCCAGCAGGATGTGGCTCACAGGCTGTAGTTTGTGGATCCTGGGATTCAGCTTAGGTTCGGTCTTCAAAGAACATGAAAATCCACAAATAACAAGACACAGGTACAACTGCATGTGGTTATTAGTAGAAGTATAAATCGATTTGGTAAGTATATTATCAGGGTTCTCTAGAGAAAAAGAACCGACAGGACATATTTGTAAATAGTATAAGATTTTATAAAATTGTCTCATGCAACTGTGGGGATCCACAAGTCCAAATTCTGTAGGGCAGGCTGCAAACCAGGGACTCCAATTAAGGTCTTGGATGAGTTCCCCAGGAGATGTTGTCTGTCTTAAGTAGAAATTGAAATTCTTTCTCTGAATGCTGAAATCACTTCTCCTTTTAAGGCCTCAACTGATGAGATGAGATGTCACTCACTGCTGAAGGCAATCTCCTCAGTTGATTATAGATGCACCCAGTTATATATGCAATCAACTCACTGATGATTAAAGTCCATTGTATTACTATTAGCCCAGCACTTGCTTGACCAAACAACTGGACACCATTACCTGGCCATGTTGACACATTAGCCTGACCATCACAGAAGGGTATGTACAAAGTTCTAGGTGAGTTCAAGAATCTGGGAAAACTTTGTAGAAGAGGGAGAATATAAGAAATGGTAGTGACTCAGAAACTGCTGACAGGACATGGAGAGGAAATGAGGAGAGCGTCATCAGCTCTCCATCTACAGCACCACAGTTGCTCCTCACAGATTCAACAGAGCCCAGTGTTAGGCCTGCTCTACCTAGCTGACTAATTTCCAAAAACTGGCAAAAGCAGCAGGTTGGAAATCATCATTTTCCCAGAGTTGGCATTTTCAAATCTGATCTGTCTTTGTGGATCAACATAATGCTGGCCATGACAGAAATCTGAGATGACAGAAAGGAAATACCCAAACCCTCAAACAATTTACCTTTGCATGAATGAGTTCCCAAATAACACCAGGAGGACTGATAAGGAAGACAAGAAAGGGAAACGAACTTTCTAGAAGAAATTAGCTCTTGGCAAATTGCAGCCCTCCTGTGCTCCCTGACTGATGTGCTTTGGAATCTGTGCCTACAAAGACCGCATTTTCCAAGCCAGGTCAAGTTGGAGCTGCAGAAGCTGCTGCATCAGCATCCCTCCTCTTGCCCCATGTCCAGTAAAATAAGAGGGACATCCACACCAACGAGAAAGAAGAATGACATTGAGAGCATGTGGGCTTGGGAGCCAGAGTCTCAGGGTTCAAATCCTCTTTCTGCCACTAAATATTGTGAAACTTTGGATGAAGTAGATCGTTTCTTTAACTATCAAGAAGGGAAATAGTAAGAGTATCTATCTTAGAAGATTATTGTGAGGGCTAAATGGGTTAACTTCTTTAAAAAGGTGTCTGGTGTCTGCAGCAAAGTAAGCATCCAGTAATTATTATCAACTCTAAATCTCTGACTTGATGGATAAACTCCAACCTCCTTTGAGACCCTACATTTCATGGGCTGCAACCACACTAGATTTCTCAACGTTCTTCAACCTCTCTGCACCATTTCTCTCCCACACTTATGTACTTGCTGTTTTCTCTACCTGGAAAACCCTTCCTATTTCTATCTTGATAATCCCTACTCATTCTTTTATAACCAGCTCCAAAGTTGCTCCATTTTGTTACACTTTCTCTGCCTCCACAAAACATTTAATTTCTTCTACCAATAGATTTTTTCAGCACAGCTTTGCTTAACTTGCTTAGTTGCTGAGAATTAAAGCAGCTCTTCTGCAACTCTCTCTGGCATTTATATTAAAAGGCCTTTTATATCTCTCTAGCAGAGGGTAAGTTTTCCTTCACATTTTCCACATCATTTGTTAGCCTTTACCTCGTACACAAAATAGTGATTTAGAGGTTTTGAGGCAGGCTAGTTTAGGGAATAGGAAGATAAGTCTAAAACCTGGCAGAAAAACACAGCCACAAAACACGTGGCCATGGAACCCCACCTGGAAACCCCCTAGTGGGAAAGACCCCACCAAAAGGCTGCAGAAGAATCCAGCCATGAGAACCACAGTTGGAATGAGATTTCATCCAGGGTCAAGGGAAAGCCCCCGAATATCCTCAAAGGGCTTTATCATTGGGCCCCCTGGGGAACTGATGGGTGGGGTAATCAATCAGCAAACCGAAGCTGGGAACGTGCCCCCAAACATTAGCAAAGGGAGGAATGATTAATAGCTAAAAAAGTAGCTACACAAGCCAAATCTCTCTCTGCCGGAGCAGCCTGCACCTACTACCTGGGGATCCGTAATATGTTATTTTTTCCCATTTCTATTATCTTTTCCCATTTTCCTCAATGAACTACTGGCCTAACTAAACCGGCATGTTCTTAAACTCTTTTATGTAATGTGGCCAAGAACCTAGAGGAATCCAGCTACAGTTTTGTCTTTGCTGGGGAACACCCCTAGTGCTCTGACTCAAAATAAAATTCCTTCCTTTGGTTCTCCTTATTACACCTAAGAAAGACTGGAATTTGAAAAATAAGGAAAAAAGAAAAAAGAGAAAGTAATGAGCATCATATGACAAAAAGGGAAATAAGCAAAGAGATACACATATGCAGGGATCATAGAGAACTTCTATGGAGTAGAGGTTCCAGATCCCCCAGCTCAGAGGCAGAAGAATGTGGCAGAAGGAATACGGGCTTTGAGTTCAGAAATGTGTGGGTTCAAATACTGGACCCTGGACCTACAAGCATTGTGATCTTTGGGCAAGTCTATTCACATGTGGAGTGGATTTTCTTAGCCATAAAAGGGCAATAAAAAAGGCTTCTGTGAAGTTGAACTGAGTGGACTTATGTGAGGGCTGGCACTGTGCCTAGCTCAGTAGAGGAAGTGAGGGGTGCATTCCGTAGCCTAAGGAAACAACACCCCTAGTTCCAACGGGAGAATACAACTTCCCAAGCACTTTCCCTTGAGCCGTTTTTGGCACCGGGCCTGCTTCCTATGCTCTATCCCCAACAAGCAGCGAAGCCAATGAAGTGACTTGGGAGAGCTGAGAGGCCTGAAGGATTTTTAAAGACACAACGCGGGTGCACAACTTGTCCTGGCCCCACCCACTTCTGGTGTCTCCTTTAAGCAACACCCCTCCCCCATGATAGGCTGGACTTGGTATTGACAACGCCAATACCTTAGGCTTTAAAACACACACACACATACACAAAACAGTATAGTAAGAGAGAGCTGCTATAATTCTTCTGAAACGGCACAATCTAACACACAGGGACTCACAATCATATTTATAACCTGGAGAACCATCCAAAGCCTTTGGGCCTGACTCCACAGCAAAGCTCAGGCCAGAGCCAGTCAGATTTTCCTCAGCCTGGAGCAAAGGAAGGAAAAGGGGGAGGGAAAGTGAGGGGAGGGAAAAGGAGAGTGGAACTGAAAGAAAAGGGAAAGGAAAGGGGAAAAGAAACAAATATGGGAAGGGAAGAAAGAGGCGGAAAGAGTAACTTTATAAAATGAACTCCTAAAGATGCCTAAGTGGGCCACAATCAGTGAGGCTTAAACATTGATCACTATATGCATGATTATTTCCCTCAGTAAGCGTAGCACTTTAACAATCAAGGCAGAACGTGACAGTCTTTCAAGGAGCTTAAAGGACCCGGACTGAGCCCGACCTGCCTCCTGGGTTTGGATCTCAGATCTACTCTGTGGGTCTTTGGCAAATTGCTTTCCTCGTCTATAAAACCGGGCTGAGGATAGTGACTGTCGCAGGAGTGTGCCAAGCAGCAGATGAATTCACACGTTGACACATGGAAAGACTTGGGCCTCTCTGAGAAGGAAACAAATAAGCTTAAATGCAATTGTCAAGTTTTAAAACAAAATCAACTAATCAAAGCTACAGGTGCTCTGATGAAATCAGATTGGTTGAATGCAAACAGGTCAAAAGCAGCTCACTGAAGGGAAGGAAAGGGAAGAAAAGAGAAGAGAAAGGAAAGAGAAGGTTAAAAGCAAGGGAAGGATAGGGAAAGGAAAGACAAATTCCTGAGAATTTAAAGATGGCATGACATCCAGTTTGGGGACTCAGGCTCCAGAAGCTCTTTTTGTAGGTAGGAAGGAGAGTTACTGTGGTATATCAGTCCAGCAGGAGGCCAGCAGCTGGGGAGGGCAGGCTCACCTGAGGCAGAGCCTATAGATAAGAAGCCTGCAGAAAGTTCCAGTGCGGAACAGATTCCCTAAAGCAGGAGTTCTTAAGGGGTCCATGAACTTGAATTGAAATTCAAAAAAACATTATTTTTGTGGGGACATGTTGGTGCGGGTGTGATATATTTATTAAATAATACAGAGTATAGTGTGGACTTAGTAAGGGGTCCGTGGTTTTCACTTGACTGGCAAAGGGGTCCATGGAACAAAAAAGGTTAAGAACCCCTGCCCCAAAGGAAGGCTCCAGATTCCCAGGCTTAAAAGGCAGTAGGTTGCACAGACGGAACCCAGAAGCCATGCTTCTAACTTGGTTCTGATATTTAAGTTCCTGTAGCTTCCAACTGTCTCATAGTTACAATGAACTATGCCAATAGCTTCCTTAAAATGATGATGAGTGTGTATTAAAGGAAGAAAATCCAGTTTCTAGCATTTCCTACATTCTGCTTTGCCTGGGACTGAGGAGCTTGCCTGGACGTGGGACTTTCTGTGCTAAAAATGAGAATGTCCTGGGCAAATCAGGATGAGTAGGTCACCCTTGAGACATTCCCTCCACTCAGGGGATCTGATGAAATCTAGTGTAC
>JAQZBX010106899.1:0-10706 GCA_029593785.1 Cabassous unicinctus
GTTAAGCACCACAGGCAGGCTTAAAACTCACGAATCTCTATGGTTCAGTCCACACCATCGATCTGTCCAGATAGATGTCCCAAGCTTCTTACTCCACACACCCACAGCACAGACACCCGTGCCGCACCCTGTCCACTCTCTGCCGTGATCTGGGAGCTGCTTGCAGTCGCCCTCCTAAGCCGACGCCATCTTTTTTCTTATCCTGTATATCTTCTTTGTAGTAATATTTATTCAAGTCTTTTGCCCATTTTTAGTTGGGTTGTTTCTCTTTTTGTTGTTGATTTGAAGGATTTCTTTATATATTCTGGATATTAAACCATTATTGGATATGTGACTTCCAAATATTTTCACCCTTTGTGTAGGTTGTTCTTTTACTTTGATGATAAAATCCTTTGAGGCACAAAGGTTTTTAATTTTGATGATGATCCATTTGTCCATTGCCAGAGCAATTAGGCAAGAAAATAAATAAAAGGCATCCAAATTGGAAAGGAAGAACTTCTAGAAGTTTGATAGTTCTGTTTAGATCTTTGATCCATTTTGAGTTGATTTTTATATGAGGTGTGAGTTAGGTGTCCTCCTTCTTTGTTTTTGCAAATGGAGATCCAGTTTTCCCAGCACCATTTGTTGAAGAGACTATTCTTTCCCAGTTGAGTGGTCTTTGCCCTCTTGTCAAAAATCATTTGGCTGGGGAGTGGATGTACCTCAGTGGTTGAGCACCTGCTTCCCATATATGAGGTCCTGGGTTCGATCCCCAGAACCTCCTAAAAAATATCAGTTGGCCATAAATGTGAGGGTTGATTTCTGAGCTCTCAGCTAAATTCCATTCATCTATATGTCTGTCTTTGTGCCAGTACTATGCTTTTTTTGATTAGTGTGTCTTTACAATAAGTTTTAAGATCAGGAAGTGTGAGTCCTCCAACTTTATTCTTCTTTTTCAAGATGTCTTTAGCAATTTTGGGCCCCTTAACCTTCCATATAAATTTGATGATTGACTTTTCCATTTATGCAAAAAATGATTGTTGGATTATTGATTGGGATTGCATTGAATCTGTAAATATCTTTGGGTAGGATTGATATCTTAACAGTATTTAGTCTCCCAATCCATGAACATGGAATGTCCTTCCATTTATTTAGGTCTTCTTTGATTTCTTTTAGCAGAGTTCTGTATATTTCTGTGTACAGGTTCTTGAATTCCTTTGATTAGATTTATTCCTAGATATTTAATTATTTCAGTTGCTTTTGTAAATGAATTTTTTTTTCTTGAGTTCTTTTTATAGTTATTCATTACCAGTGTATAGAAACAATACTGATTTTTGAGTGTTGGTCTTTTATCATGTCACTTTGCTGAATTCAATTTTTAGCTCTGGAAGCTTTGTTGTCGATTTTTCAGGATTTTCTGTATATAGGATCATATCATACTTCTTCCTTTCCAATTTGGATACCTTTTATTTATTTTCTTGTCTAATTGCTCTGGCAAGAACTTCCAGTGCAATGTTGAGTAAAAATGGTGGCAGTGGGCATACTTGTGTTGATTAATCTTTGAGGGAAATCATTCAGTCTTTCATCAAGTATGATGCTAGCTGTGGGTTTTTCATATATGCCCTTTATCGTGTTGAGGAAATTTCCTTCTTTTCCTAGTTTTCTAAGTGTTTTTATCAAGAAGGGTGCTGCATTTTGTCAACTGCCTTTTCTGCATCAGTTGAGATGATCATGTAGCTTTTCTCCTTCATTCTGTTAATGTGGTGTATTACATTAATTGGTGGTGATGAACTCCCTCAGCTTTTGATCATCTTGTATGTCTTAATCTCTCCCTCATTTTTGAAAGAACATCTCACTGGATGTAAATACTTGGTTGACAATTGTTTTCTTTCAGCTCTTTAAGTATTTCAACTCACTCCCTTCTTGCCTATGTGGTTTGTGAAGAGAAATCAGCACTTAATCTAATTGGGACTCCCTTGTACATAACATGTTGCTTTTCTCCTGCAGTTTTCAGAAACTCTCTTCTTGAACTTTGCATCAGACAGTTGGATCAGTACGTGCCAGGAGTATTTCTCTACTCCTTTATCTGTTTGGTGTTCTCTGGGCTTCTTGAATGTCCATATTCATGTCTTTTGCTAAGTTTGTGAAGTGTTCTGTCATAAATTATTTCAATATTCCTTCTTCCCCATTCTCTCATTGTTCTCCTTCTGGGACCCCATAATGTGCATATTGATCTGTTTGATGGAGTCCCATAGGTCTCTTAGGCTATTTTCCCTTTTTATAATTCTTTTTTCTTTAAGTTCCTCAGCCTGACTCATTTCAATTGTTTTGTCTTTGAATGCACTGATTCTTTCTTCTACCAGCACCAATCTGCTGTTGAAATTCCTCCTGAGAATTTTTCATTACAGTTATTATGGTCTTCAATTCCAGTAGTTCTGCTTGGTTCTTTTTAAAATTTCTATCTCTTTTAGATTCCTATATTGTTCATTCATTTTTTCCCTGGTATCCTTTAGTTCTTTCTATGTACTTTCCTTTATCTTCTTGAGCATAATTGAAGATCATTTTTTAAAAAGTCTCTGTTATGTCCACAGTCTGTTCTTCACTGATGCTTTCTGGGTTTTTATCCTCTTCCTTTGGATGGGCCATGATTTCTGTTTCTTTTTTTGTCTTGTAATCGTTTCTTGCACACTACATTTTAATATTTTAAAATGTTAACTCTGAGATTTATTCTTTTTGTTGTATGTTTCTTGAGTTTGTAACCAGCTGGTGATAGGACATAAAATTTTTGAGTGTTGGCCCTCCTATCTGTATGGTCTGCCCAAGGTGAATGAAAAGTGCAGGGTCCTCTCTGTCTTTTATGGGTGAGTGTCTTGTCATGGACTTGTGTGTTCTAGTGGCCTTAGGAGTTCTTCTGTTTATAGGAGTTTGAATGCCCTCTCTACTTCCCAGGAGGCAGCTCTTCTCCCTTGCCCAGGTGTTCCACTGTTAAACTTAAAGCAGTTAAGCCTTTGCCTCAGGCCACCCACCTCAATAGTTTCTTAAGTGCTTTGGTTGTCTCAATTTGCTTTCACCTGGAGGGCAAATTCCGGGAGGGGGGCAACACCAGAGAGGAGTTTTCCAAGTAAGTATTTTCCAGATGGAATAAGACCAGAGTCTTATTCCAACTGGCTGGCTCCAAACTGCCCTCGGGAGGAAATGAGAGAGGGGTCAGAAAGGGCCACAGGAGCTTATTCCATGGCTTCTGAAAGCTTTCTTGACCTGCCCAGCAAATGCAGCACTTCAACTCTCCTCAACAGCTCTGAGGATGTGTATCTTTTTTTTTTTTTAAGATTTATTTTATTTATTTATTTCTACCCTCCCTCATTGTTTGCACTCACTGTCTGCTCTCTGTGTCTGTTTATTGTGTGCTCTCTGTGTCTGTTTGTCTTCTTTTTTTTTAGGAGGCACCAGAAACCAAACCAGGACCTCCCATGTAGGAGGGAGGCACCCAATTACTTGAGCCACCACTGCTCCCTGCTTGTTGTGTCTCCCATTGTGTTTCCTCATTGTGTCACCTCGTTGCATTGGCTGGCCGCGCCAGCCCATTGTGCCAGCCTGCTGTCTTGCTTGTTTTCTTTAGGAGGCACCGGAAACTGAACCTGGGACCTCCCGTGTGGTAGGTGTATGCCCAACTGCTTGACCCACATCTGCTTCCCTGTATCATTTTTAAATCTCCTCTGCTGCCTTTGCCCAGGGCAGGTTGGAACAACGGCCGCCTCAGAGCTGTTCCCCCAGCAATCCAAGTCAATAATCAATGGCTGTGATTAGCATTCAGCCCATGCCCTTCCCAGATCTTAGGAAATGGATTGTTATGTCCCTTTTTGGCACTAGGAAACTATATCAGGCCCAGATCCCACTGCTGACTGCAACAACAATGGGGTCTCGGTGGCAGTAACCACCACATGGAGAGAGCAATTTACTGGTATTTAGCTAATTTACCAGCCTCTTCCTCTCCCTCTTCTCTGGATGCTGTACAGTGTTCTATTGAACTCTAGAGTTTTGAATAGTTGATTCAAACAATTCCTGCCTGTTTAATAGTTGTACTGGTGGAGGCACTGATTCCTGGAGCTTCCTCTCTGCCATCTTCCCACCTCTTTGGGGTCATACATAAACTTGTTTTTAGGTCTTATATTGATTTCTTGTTTTCATCTTCATAAGAGTGAATTCCCACTTGTTGAGTTTTTACCCATATTTCATGGTCTTCATTTTCTTCCATGTATTTTTTTTTAAATTTTGTTGTGAACATATACACAAGGCAAAATTTCCCATTTTAACCACTAAATGTGTACAATTCAATGATATTAATTACATTCACAATATTGTGCTGCCATCACCACCATCCAGTATCAAAACTTTTTCATCATCCCAAACAGAAATTCTAGACCCATGAAACGATAACTCCCCAGCCCTTGGTAACCTATAATCCGTTCACTATCTCTATGTATTTGTTTATTTTAGATATTTTTTACATTTTATTTTTAATCTTATTTTATTTTACTTTGAAAGAAGCTTTAGATTATATGAACATTACATCGAAAATATAGGGGGTTTCCCACATACCCCACCCCTTACTCTTCCCCCAGTTTCCCCCATTAACAACATCTTTCATTAGTGTGGTACATTTGTTACAACTGATGAACACATATTGAAGCATTGTACTACCCATGGTCTATAGTTTACATTATGGTTTACACTTTGTACCGCACAATTTTATAGGTTTTGACAAAATGTATAATGGCTTGTATCTGTCATTGCAATGTCATGCAGGATAATTCCAATATTCCTTATATATCCCATGTTGTACCTAGTCTTCCCTCTCCCTTCCATCAGAACCTGTGGTGGCCACTGTCTGTATATAAATGTTACAAGTTCTTCCATTGCTAGAATAATAATAAGTCTACTCTAGACCATAGTTGCATTTCCCCCTTATGTCTGTTATTCCTCAATCTTGAGGATTTTGGGATGGTGATGCCCAGTCTGTTTCTGATTGAGCAAGGCTTAGATCCCATGGGGTAGATGGGTGGAATTGTCTTGCTTTCAGTTGTAGATATTTTCTGTTTTTTGAGATGGCTGTTGTCCATCATCATCCTTTTGTTAATTGTCCTGGGTGAGTCCAATGAACTGGAGAGTAGGTGCTGCAATTCTGCTGAGATTGAGGACTCAACTGGGATATGAACAGACTGAAGTTTTAAGTCTCTGGGACATATATTTAACAAGTATAGTGCTAAATATAAGTTCAAATAAAAGGGAGAGAAGAGCCATGTGTAGGGAAATTATAAATGAGTCTAACTCTGTTACATTGGGGAGCATATATTCCAAAATAAGGCCCACTGACAGGGTGCTGAATTCCTGAGATTGTCTGCCCTGCCTATAGTGTCTAGATGTCTCTAGAGCCCCCAGGAACCCCACTGTTTGAGGCATTGTTTACTGTGGCAGTTAATGAGATCATCCTGAGATGTGCATAAGTGTGACGTTTGAAATGACCTCCTGACTGACTTTGACATTCTTAGCCATAAAAACTCATTTGTATTTACCATTTGCCCCTTTTGGTCAAGGTTTTTTTCCAAATGCATTGCTAATTGGTGCATGGCAATAATCCCTCTGAGCCAGGGAGGCTCCCCTGGGAGTCATATCCCACGGGGGTGGGGTGGGGGTGGGGGACGGGGGGGGAAGTAGTGTGTTTATATGCTGAGTTTGGCTTAGAGAGACGCCACATTTGAGCAATAAGGAGGATTTCAGGAGACTTCTTCTGTATATTTGACATTTTGTATAGGTAGTAGTGAGTGTTTTTTTTCATAGCACTCTCGTCCTGCCTGACAGTATTCATTGCATTCTCCTAAACCCCAGGGGATATATGATTGGCTCTTCTACGGAGGCTTGTGGTTCTTGTCCAACAGGATGTCGCAGATACTGTCCATAACCGCTGCTTGGCTTTACCATTCCCCTGGTAAGTGGTTGTTTCAGTTGTCTACCACGAAATGGACAGTGGTAGTCGTCCCAGCTATTTTTAGCCTATCTTCATGGGAAAAGAAGCCCTACTCTCAGCCCCCTTTACACAGAATGATCTTGGATCCTTCTTTGTTTCTTTCTTTCTTTCTTTTCTTTCTTTTCTTTCTTTTCTTTCTTTTCTTTCTTTCTTTCTTTCTTTCTTTCTTTCTTTCTTTCTTTCTTTCTTTCTTTCTTTCTTTCTTTCTTTCTTTCTTTCTTCCTTCCTTTCTTCCTTTCTTCCTTTCTTCCCTTTCTTCCCTTTCTTCCCTTTCTTCCCTTTCTTCCCTTTCTTCCCTTTCTTTCTTTTCTTTCTTTTCTTTCTTTTCTTTCGTTTCATCATTTTCTTCAAGCCTGGCGGGAACCCACAACAGTTTGTGTGTAACAGACATTACAGTGGGACGAAGCCAGGGCCCAGAGGGCCAGCACACCAGCTCCCTGCAGATGGCGCTGGCGCTACTGCTGCATGTCTTTCCAGCAGGAAGGGCACCACTGCTCCTCACTCCCTCCCCTCCCCCAGTGCACGGGGGCTGTTCCTTTACAACATGGACCATGGGACACAAGGAAGGAGAGGGTCTCTCAGGTCCCCAGGAGAGAAGCTGGCACAAGGGAAAGTGAGGAAGGTCACTGCTCAGCGGTGGAGGTGGCATCATCAATCTGGCTCTTCACTGCTGCTGGACTACCTACTGTGGGGTAGGTTTGGGTGCCCGGTTTGTCAGGCGGCTGAGAATGTTACGCTCTGACATCTGTAGCCTCACAGCAACTGGGGGAATTCGGGCAATGGTAGCTGGGAGTCGAGTCACGTCGGCTTTCATGTCACTCAACAGTTCTTCCAGCTGTTTCAGAACTTTGTGCAGGACCGCACTGGCTGGCTTGTTTCCTGCCATTGACTCCTTGGACAGGTGCTGATGACTTTTGATTCTACTTCTGGTTCAACGGAGATTTCTAAATTATTTTTGAGTGCAGATATTTAATTTTTAAAAACATTTTATACATATTTAATGGGCTAATTGTTTTATGATTGAAGTGAGGGGTAAAGAAGGGATGGACAAGTTTCTACATGGAATGTATTCTGCCAACTTGATGGTTATAGTATGTATTTCTATATACAAACATATATGTTATACATGAATATATAACTGTTTAGGTAATTTTGCACTTATATGATAGCATCTTTTCATGGGAAATGTAAACATAAACCAATCTTTCTTAAGGAAGGTATAAGAATCTTGGGTAAAGTTGACATGATACCAAACCAACCTGAAACTACTCTTTATGGGATCCATTGCTAATAAATTTATCAAAATAGGAGAATTAAATTCAGATGCCTTGAAAATACAAATTGGCCCTCTAAAATATTACAGATTATAATTTAAATGTTGGACAATATATTCATCAACATATAGACTGGATGACAATTCATAGGGCAAATATGGTATTATAAAAAAGAAACAAAAGGAAAATTGAGATTTAGATTTTATTAGAGCAAGGCAGGAAAGGATCTAGTAAAAGAAGGGTTAGATTGAACGCACGATTTTGAAAGTCTCTTCTGTGTCTTTGAAATAACCCAGGCAAGCTCCCTAATGTCATCTTTTTCCTACTAACAACCATGATACAGCTATGCAGCCCAGAGCCTGACAGCCAGCCTGTTGCACTATTTCTTACCAAAAGATAGGGGGCTTGCCCATAGGGTGGCATTGTTGGAACATGGTGCAGGGAAGCAAAGATTCTTTCCAAGGATTCTGGGGTAGTATTGAAGTGACAAGTCTTTCAGCCTTGAAGAGGGTTTCCACTGAAGGCGTGGCCAAGCAGTGACAAGGAAAATATGAAAGTCAATGACATAGCCAAGCAGAATAAGCCAAGAGAAGGCTTGCATCCATAATGATAAAATTAAAATTGTCTGTGCAAAAGGTAATCTTAAGGCATACAAATTTTAATCTTTTTTAGCCAAAGAAAATGTTACATATTGATTAGGAGAGTTTAACAGTAAGGCTTTGACCAATATATGAGTTAACAATTTTAAGAAGCTGTTATTTTACAAGATATCAGACATAGTCATGTGGTTTTGTAGTGTTTGACTGAGGTTTCAGATTCTGGTCTAGGAAATAGTTTGCTTATCGAACACAGGAATAAACACTAAAATCTGGAATAAGATGTTTAAAAAAGGGATGTTGACCAATAACTTGGAGAAAGGGTAGGAAAGTGTGAATTTCATTATTGTAAAGTTTTAAAAATCAGACATGCTTTATTTGTATTTTGCTCAAGGTTGCATGTGGGCAATAGTGGAAATTAAAAATGGAGATGCGAGCGTGGCATTAGTCCATGTGAACAACTTGCATCAAGACAACAATGGGTTTATTGAACAACAGTAAAACATTCTCACTTGATAGATCCTAGGGTTTGGTTGTGACTGTTGATGGATGTGTGGATGCTGGCAGGGATAGCGTCATTAACACATTGCTTTGCTTTCCAGGTTTCACTTGGTGGAGTTGGTTGCTATTGCAGCTGATCTCTTGTGGAGGAGATCAGAAAACCATATGGAGCAGTTCCAAGGGTGGCTGATTCTCACCTGTGAGGTACCTGCAGGGCATGGAGGTGCTGTGGTCAGCAGGGCCCACCTTGCAGGGTGCCTTGGGGCTTGTCATGAGATGGCTGAGGTTTTCAGTTTGGGCTTTATTGGATTCTGTGGTCTGTTCAGCATTACTCAGGGATGCTGTCCACTTTATCTAGTGTGGCAATGAAACTCGAGATCAGAACTGCAAGGGAATATCTTACAAGACTGTAGAGTCTAACTGTGGCAACTTGTTGCACACGGATGGGCAGGATGTTAATGCACGGGAGGGGGGGAGGGAATGATGGCATGAGGAGGTGGAAAAGAAGTATGTGAGGGGAGGTGACCTCAAAAGAAGCTTTTCTGAAGCAAAGGGTGTGTGCTTGATATCTCTCTCAAAGTTCACATACCTCTTTGAGGTTTATCATGGATCACCTTCCTGTTTAATTAGCCACTTCTTAACCATTACTCCGTGCAGATTTATTACAGTATCTATGGCATTGTTTATAGGTCTGCTCCTGTCCATTGGTTGGTAAACTCCTTGAGACCAGGGACCCTTTCTTATTCATTTCCTCTCATTTCCAGAACTAATTGCTCTGGTGAGTGCCTGAAATACTTGAGGCATTCCATAAATATCTCTTGAATAAATGAATACTCAAGTTATTTAACACTGTATTTGGCAATTGGGTTACATAGGTAGGGTGGAATCACATCGTGGAGAAAATTGGAGGCTATACAGAAAAGCTGTATAAGAGTCATGGTATAATATGCAGAGAAAGTAGGCAGAGAAGTACACAGTAAATATGTATTTTTGGCCTGGTTGTGTCACTAATAGACTTTGTTACTTTAGGTGATACACATTATTTCCTCTTTGGAAGGTTAGGGTACCTGTATTTGAGGGCAATATTACATATTTTATTGAAAATGAGTATAAAATGAATAGTAATGAAATGATAAAAACTGTTAAATTGAATGTAAACAATGTTTGATATGTATTGATTTGGAGGTAAGAAATTAAGTGGAATTAATAGCACAACTCTGAGAAGCATGAGTTGCTAATAAAAAGGTAATAGAACATTCATGGTGGAATGGTTCTTTTACACCAATTTTCCCACACTTACTTTCAACTGTGACACAAAAAAGTGTGGCAAGGCAGTGGAATATAATAGAAAGTATTTGAGTTTTGGGAGACAGACTTGAGTTTAAATACACACCTTAGTTCTGAGTCTGGGAAAATTACACACACTCTCTGAGTTTTGTTTCCTCATTATGGAATTTATGTACAATAATTGCAGGGCTCCTGTAGGATTTGAGAGAATACTCATCAAGTGTTTGGTACAGGGTTCAGCATGTGCAAGGGGCTCTCTAATTGGTAGATATTGTTTGCTGTCATACAGAAAGCAGTCCAAGGGAGCCGGGGTAGCTCAGCGGTTGAGCGCCTGCTTTCCATGTACAAGGTCCCTGGTTCAATCCCCCGTACCTACTAAAAAAAATAAAAATAAAAAAACAAACAAAAAGAAAAAACCGCAAAAATACACACAAAACACACAGTCTGCTTCCACTGGAACCTTTGCTGTCAGGAACGTCTCATCTTATTGAGCGTTGTAGAGAGAGGTGTTAACTGGCTCCATTTTACCAAGCTGAAGGTGAAAGCACTGTGGTAACTACCCAGAAACAGATTTAGTAACGAAACAGCAATTCTGACTCATATCTCTCCTTCAGTAGCTTTTTTTTTTTTTTAAAACTTATAACATGGTTATGATAGTGCCTGCTGAAGATGAATTCAAGAGAGGAAATTTAGATTTATTTTATAGAAATTGGGTATCCATCCTTTATGTTATTAGTAATGTCTGTTATTACTTTTTATGGTGTCGGTATTAGAGGTGGCACAGTGAAGGAGAAAAGCTTAGGGCAGAGCGGGAAGACGTCCTGGGTTCTGGTCCTGCAGCTCTTCTAGGCTCGCTACTGTCTAGCAAATTGTTTTCTATCTTTTGAATTCAGTTTCCCTATGTCTAAAAAGAGTCGGTTGACTATGAAATGCAGTGGCTTAATTTCTGAATTTCTTAATTTCTAACACAACAATTTGCACCTCCTCTGTGTCCGCGGAGATGAATGTTTAACCACGCGTGGAGAGCGTGAAGGTTACTGGCTC
>JAQZBX010106900.1:0-10706 GCA_029593785.1 Cabassous unicinctus
TTATATTTGGCTATTGCATTGGCTTCATCTTTAAAGACGTTTTGGATAATAGAAGAGTTGCAACTGGGCTGGAGGTGAAAAACAGGAACCTACTTTGTGACTAAAGTCTTTTTAAATTAATAAGTAGCAAAACATAGCTATATGCAACAAATTACAGGAGGGAGATTATATAGTTAAAACCGAAATATCAATTGTTAGCTCAATCTAAATAGTAAAGCTGTAGTGTAACATATATCATATGACTGCTTTTGGTCTCTTTCAATTTAATAAATGTGAACTATTTTGGTAATACATAATGAAATATATAGCATTTGGAAGATCTGCATCACTCTGTGAACCAGTATTTCCAGTTGAAACTTCTTCTTCAACCTAGAACACACTGCAACAGTTTGGATAAAAAGCCAATAAAAGAATCCAGTTAAGTACTATTAATTCAGAAATTACAACGTTGTCAAAATGTAAAGAGCTATTGCTTTGACTTCTAATCACTACTCACCAAACTTCAGCCCGACTCTTAAAACTGCTGTTAAACTGGAGAGCTACTTAGAGAGAGACATCTATTTTTGACCTTCATTTCCAAGATTTTCTACAGTTTCTTAGCCTCTCACACATTATGCCTCTCTCCAAATTGACAATCATTAATAAAAAATTTCAGAACAATGACAATTGACTTCTACCTTAAGAAATTCTTCTGAGGGGTAATAATTTGCATTCTGAATGTAACAACTTTAATGGTCACATTCAATGTGTGAGGATTTGTTCAAAACACATATGGAGAATAAGAGTTCCACTCTGTGCCACAAAATTTATTTTAATTTTAATTAATATATATATATATTGCTATTAAAATTAATTCTTGAATATTTCTTTTTCTTTAACTTTAGTAGCTGTGGTTCAAAATTGGTTTTTATTTTTTTAATTATTTTTAATTTGTGCATGATTTTCCTTAATGCCCTAATGTTATTACTAAATCTTTAGAAAACTAATTTTATGCTTAACAATATTTTATGTCTTTCTATACAGATACATCTGGTATAAAATTGAAAATACATTGAATCTCCTGTGAATTGGGAAACATTAATATAATTATTTTCTTAAGCTTAACAAAAAATTATTTACTAATTTTATTTCAAAGAACCACTATTACAAATTTAATTTATCTCAATGATATGGAGAAGGAATTTTTACCAAGTAGAAGTTAAAGGAAAGTTATTTTCTCTTGAGGTTGAAATCAACAGTTAACCAGGACTTATGGGAGCTATGACCCATACATGTCCATCCTAAAGAAAAAGTCATGTTTATAAAGAATCCAGAAGCAGAACGTTTTTTAAAGTGCATCTACCCAAGAAGGAACTCTGAATTTTATTCAGTGAAGGTAGAGGCAGGATCATGAATTTTGTCAATCAATTAATTATTTCAAAGTTATATTAATATTAGGGAAGATAATTTTCTCTCACTTTTCAGGTATATTTTTATATTTTATTTAATTCTTTTATTTTATATTACTAATGAATAGTTCTCTGCAAAGCACTGCTATGCCTCACAGCATTTGCATGCTTAATTATTTCTTCCCCATATGACAAATTTTTTCTCATAAGGTAGGTTGAAGTTTTAAAATTAAACTGTTTACTTTTTGTTATTTTATAATATGGTACCGAAGATCTGTCTGTAAATATACAGTTTGGTTCAAAATATTGGAAATATATTGACGCAAAAATTCCCTTGAAATTGACCTAGTGAAACAACAAGAATGAGTTGTCTTAAACTAGATTCAAAAGGAGAGATAAGAACTTACAGGCCAAAATAAGGGAGTTAAGATGGAATTTCATGGAACTCTAACAACGTAAAATATCATCATTAAAGCATCAATGTAAATGCCAGGATTTCCAGTGTAGTTTTTACAATAGCAATTTCTGATATTTATTTGCTGGATATTACGGCACAGACATATTCTATGCTGATAATTTGAATACATTACTATAGAACAACTTTTTAAAAACTTGACAAGGAATAACAATCCCACCCTGTATGTTTTAAAATTGAGAAGTAAATGCTTTCTAAAGATTCATGAGGTGATTAGATATAGGGGGATAACCCTAAACTCTCTCTGTAAGCCATATCTCTTCATTTGAACAATTTGATCATTTAGGTTCATTTTGAGGGAGAAGATATGTGGAAAATTTAGCATAATTCTACTTGAGAATTTCTATAGACTGAGATGAAAGATACAATATAATGAGATGGAAGATAGGAAGGTAACATTAGTAATCAAGTCCTAATGCATGATTCAGATAAACCAAATAGAAAATAAAGTTAAAAAAAAAAAGCAACAGAAAAGACTGGGTTAATTCAGTAAAATGCACCATAGGTCAACTTTACCAGAGGAATCACTAGGTAGTGTTTTGGTATTTAATAAATTATCTGCTTAACACAATTTCTGTGGTTTAGAAACCAAGACTTTCAGAAGAAACCACATATAATAGAAATTATATTATAGAAAACAATTTGCACAAAATATTTTGCAATTCACTAGAAACTTACCAGGAAAAACAATGTAAGCAAGTCAACATTTTTATTACTATATGTTAAAAAATGTTCTAAAATTGTAAAATGTATTGTAAGGACAAAGGAATTTTATACACATAAAATATTAGTAAAATACAAATTCTAAACATGGGTAATTATAATTCCTTAATTCTAGGTTTTCCACAAATGAAGTAAAATACAAATAAAATTGCTCTTCAACATATCAATATTTTAGTATTAAAATATAATATTGATATCTTGCATGTCATTGCAATGACAGATACAGGCCATTATAAATTTTATCAAAACCTACAAAATTGTACACTGCAAAGTGTAAATTATAATGTAAACTATAGTCCATGGTTAGTAGCAATGCTACAATACATATTCATAAATTGTAAGACAAGTAACACACTAATGAAAGCTGTTGTTAATGTGAGAAAGTGTGGGAGGGGTAGGGGTGGGTTATATGGGAATCCCCCATAATTTTGAAGTAACATATATGTAAGCTAAAGCTTCTTTAAAAATACAAAAAAAATATATTAAAAACATATAATATTGAGATAAGATTTCTTTATGGTCTGAAATGCTTCAAGACAAGAACAATTACATATAGTATAGTTATATTAATGATTGAGGAAATTTCTACCACCTGGACAAGTATATAAGGAGACACTATGGAAGAATGTTAGTCTTTCACTAAATATTGGAATTCATGGCAGATGCTCAAGCATGGTTTGTGTACGAGTATTGTCAGGGAATGCTTTTCTTATATTCTGTGTGTAGGTGAGAAAGTTAACTAGAGTGAAAACAGGTGAACTTTAGATACACACTCAAATTTTAAGCATATAAATTTATGGATGATGTTAACAAAGGAAGAATGAAAGAATTCATCTACACTTTTTGTAAGCCAAATAAAATTAAAGAATGATGACGAATAACCATTTGTATGATTTGGAACAAAATCTCAGAAGATCTTTAGAACTATTAATTAACTTTGCTACAGAAACAATTTCTAGTTCATTTTGTTATACATGGGGAGATAGCTGAAGCCATCTTAGTTCACTGGTATTTGAGGAAATTCAGGTACAGTTAACACTACAGGGTAGTGTTAAAAATCTCTGGTCTATATAGATAACTTCTCACAAGGTAGGTCTGCTTTAAGTTTTGATATTGTACAAAATAAGAAAATAATCACTGAATGTGTTCAAGCTTAATTTTAACATGTATTTTAAGTAACACTGTAAATGTGGCTCAAGGATTGAAAGGTTGCTCAACCTTAAATCTTGTAGCAAATATTTACATTTTCTTAGATTTTGTCATCTGGTGAATGTTAACTCAGAAGTTGCGATTTAAAATGAAAAATAAATTTATCCATTTATTTATTTATTGTGCCATGAATTGATTTCCTGTATCTTGATTTCCAGGTTAAACCTTATCTTGATTCCAATGTTTGAATGTTATTTGTTGGTATTGTGAATTGGCTTCATTTTGCTTTTTATCGTTATCTTATTATTTGATACGTTGACTTCCAGGGAAACTGCCCCATATAAGTACACATGAGCAATTTCACCATATTCACAGAATTCATCCTCATGGATATCTCAAGCACATGGGAGCTACAAGTTTTGCAAGGTCTGCTATTCTTAGTGATTTATTTGGGAGCCTTGACTGGAAATCTTCTAACTCTTACTGTCATTGTGACTTACCAACATCTGCATTCTCCAATGTACTTCTTTAAAGGGAATTTATCCCTGATAGATCTTTGTTGCATTTCAGTTACTGTTCCCAAATTCATTGTGAATTCTCTGACAGGCAATAATTTGATATCTCTCCCAGCATGTGCTGCTCAAATTTTCCTGTTTATATTTTTGGATCCACAGAGTTGGCCTTCCTGGTGGTGAAGTCCTATGATCGATATGTTGCCATTTGCAACCCTCTTCACTATGGAGTCACAATCACCCCACGTCTGTGCACACAGGCAGCTGGTGGCTCATGGGCAAGTGGGTTGGTCTATTCTTCTATCCACACAAGTGCGATGTTCAGGCTCCCCTTCACAGAATCGAATGTGATTCATCAGTATTTCTGTGATTTTCCTCAAATTTTGAGGATTGCATCTTCAGATGTTTGGTTTTCTGAGTTTGTCATCCTAGCTATAAGTGTAGGCCTGAGCTTATTATGTTCTGCCCCATTGTTTATGTCATATAGTAATACATTTTCAATGGCGCTTAGGATGCATTCTGTGGATGCCCGTAATAAAGCCTTATCCACCTGTCTTCCACAGTTGGCATTTCTACTTGTATTTACAATTTCTTGAATTTTTGCTGTCTTAGGTCCCATTGCAGATAAAGTATCTCTTAGCAACGTGTTCACAGGCATGTTCTACTCCATAGTGCCCCCACTTGTAAATCCCCTCATCTACACCCTGGGAACAGAGAAATTAACACTGCTTTAGGCAGAATGTTCCACAGATATTTTAAGATCTCAAGCTAGACTTTTTTTGGTTAAGAAAAAAAAAAAAGAAACTTGAAAATACAATTAGAAGCAGTTTAACTTATATTTGATATGTTTTAAATTTAAATATTTCTCTATAAAATATCTAAAATTTTCTTGTCTATATGTATCTTAACATTTGACAGTAAGTTAGAAATCTCTGTGTTATAGTTTTTCTTTCTCAATTCTACATTTGTGTAATTTATATATTCTTCTTTTTATTATTATTATTTTCCTTTTTAATAATTCAATTTTATTGATGCATATTAATAAATACACAATTCACCCAAAGTGTACAATCAGTGGTATTTGCTATAATCACATAGTTGTGTGTTCATCACTTCAATCATTATTAAAGCATTTTCATTATTATTTCAATAATAATAAAAAACAGACAAGAAAATTCCTCACTTATTTTCACATATTCTTCTTGAATAGGCTTTCTAAAGTCTAAAATTGTCTTGGAAAATTATGATGGTTTAGAGTGAGAAAAAAATTGTATCTCATCATAAGAAGAAGACCAATGCCTTTATATCAGTACCTTAGCAAGTACCTATGCTTTTTATATAATCTCATGGTACTGTATGCTGCTATCCTGGAAGAAAATATTGAGTGTTTTGGGTTAGAGAAGCATTCTTGGTAAATTGCTCTTTTGCATTCGCTCATCTACTTGTTTATGCTGAAAATAATAAAGTGATTAGAACTAAAAGACAGCTATGGAATTGAAGACCTATATTTATGCTGTAATACTTGAGATTTGTTTGCCACATTCAAAAAGGGTCATATAAAAACCCTGCCCTTTAACACAACATAATTTGCAAGTTTTAGGTTTTTCTTTATCCTTGTGTGAAAAGATGTATGCTGCATTTTTTTCATTCAAGCTTCTGCATATAGAAAAACAGGATTGATTAGTTATAAAATGGAAAGAAATAGCAATAAATGGTATTGGATTTGCCTGCAGAACAACAGCCTTGCTAATGCTATGTGATTCTTTCATAAGTTAGATATAAAAGTTGAACTCTCAAGATTGAAAGAGTATTATTTTTCTGATTCCTAAAATCTCAGCTAGCATTTTGATAACCTAAGTATATATTGGCCCCTTTATATCTAAGGATTTAATTCTCTGATGGCTTCCTTTCTAAGTCCAAGATCTTAGATAGAAAAATATTTACTTTGTAGAAAAGTAGGCTCATTTATATTCAATTGCAAGTTGTATAATTTACAGAAAAGACTCATTATGGCTCATTATGGATTATTTCATGTAGAAACAAGAAGCTGATGATGAAAACAGCCCTCCTGTCATCAAAACTAATAATCCTGGTAAAAATCTGTACTTTGTTCATATTCTTCCAATGCCTGAAATATATACTTATATTTTAAATGTTTTGACAATTGAGGGAACCATCATATTTCTTCTTAAAATTTATTTGTTCCTGAGTTTTCTTCCTAGCTGTTTCTTAAGTAAAGGCATTGCTGACTAACTTTATATTCAAGTGTGAATATGTCTTTATATTTCATCATGTCTTATTTATATTTATGTTTATATTCACATGTAGAATTTCTGTCCTAATTAATTCCCTCCAGATGTTTGACTGTCTAGATCCATTGACTTCTATTTCTCAGTGGCTCCTGATAAAAATTTAATAGTCTTAAGATTCTACTTCTTTCATTTTCATGATATTATATGATATTTTATTTATGCATTTCATGATATTTGATATTTCTAAATGTGTGTTTTAATTAATGTACCCAGAATGTAGTGCATTATCTTAATCAGAAAACTTAAGTTTTCTATTCCTGAAAATTTTTTCTTTGCATCTGATTTTTGTAATCTTTAATCACCAATTTCATTTTTATCTCAGAAATAGTATGATCATTTATTTTGTCCATATTATCAAAGTATTTTTATAATAAATATATTCTTTGAGAAATATTCTTTAAGCTTTCTTCAAACATATGAAATGAACTTCTAAATATTGAAATTTTGTATATAAATATATTTAATATCCCCTAGTACTTTAGCTCTCTTTAGTCTCTAAAATATATTTCTCATAGTACAATAGAGATGCAAAACAATCCTTTATATCTTTAAATATATTAATTAGACATATTAAAATATCATGCTCTCTCATTAATTTTGCCAGCATACTTTTGGCCACTTAAAAATAGTTTCTTTATGTTTATTCTCATGCAAAATCTCGATTTCTGCCAATCCTGGTATTTATTGACATGGTTGTTTACAATTGTAAATTAAATGATTGAAACCTTGCTGAGGAACTCAGCACCTTGGAGGTAATTGGCAAGTATGGCAAGTATGGTTTGTTAAGTGATTTGTTGTGTCATCAATGCCATGTAGCAGCTCTCATTCCTCTCAGACCTCAATCCAAATGTTGCCCATGGTTCACCCTGACAATTTTCTCAGTGTCTATTTCAATAAATAAGAACCATGAGATAGTTTTGATCTGCACATGGCTGCCTGCTGAGTGCTCCTTGTGTTAGCAGGATGATGTCAAGGGATTTGACTTTCCCCATGCAAAGTCACAATCAAAGTAACATTGCATGTTCTTTCCCTTTCCCATAGGGTATACATTTCTGATTTTTAAGGTGTCTAAAACCATCTGTCCCTCATTCTGCTTCCATATATACTATCACTTAAGGCTTCCTCCTCCATTCATAGGATACCAATTTTACTGTGTTGATTTCAAATTTATAAAACCTACTTATCATTATATTACTATTGTGTTCATCAATGATATGCATGAATCTATTTTTCCTTACATTATTTTGATTATGTCTTCATCATGATAAAAGAAATGCATTCATCTTAGATTAAATATCTATGGAAGATTTTAAGGGGACATATAACATGTAGATGTGTGCATTTCATTAAACAATGAAGAAATGATTTCTAAGTCATGAATAGATAATCTGATGGTTAGAAATTGATTAGATGCCATAGATTTCAATTGTTTGATTCACAGGTACTAGGGAACTACTGCTTCATCTTGAGAATGTTTACATTTTCCTTTGAGTCCTAATTTTTCAATTCTTTGTTATGTTAACATGTTATAATCTTGGCTTCGGTTCTAGTTAATCTGTGTGTCCCAGTTTAGAAACCCTCAATCCCTCCCATCATTCCAGATATAGGGAAATTTAAAGTTTAAATACGTATAAACAAGAAACACACAATCCACTAGTGAATCAATGAATTACTAAAACCCAGCTAATGCTGTCAGTTCTGGTCTTATATTCACCTGTTACATGGTTGTTTGTTAAGTAATCCATATGGCCAACAACTCACAATTGATAATTCTTAAATATTGAGCAGTTAACAAGGTGCAAACTTGTTCCATAAAAATAGGTCCATGAATATTTAAAGTAATACAACAGGTCTTGGAAATACAAATTGATGGTGTGAGTCAATTTTAAAAGAATTAACTAGAAATTTTAGTATTAAAAAATTTGCATCTGTAGGTACCTTTCTGGCTTTAAATGCTGCATTATCCCAGGAACCATAGTTTCAGTGGCCATTAAATACAAAAATGTGTTTCCTGTTCATAATGTATGGCCATTGTGTGTTGCCTATACAAATCTTTCATGATAGTAGAGTATGCATCGCATATATATGTTTTATTATTCTTAATAATTTAGCAATCCTCCTTATCAGAGGACTTTGTTCCAGACACTATTAATATAAAGCTCAAACATAAATCAAGCATAGGTCCAATAAAAGACAAAGGGAAGAGAATGTATGTAGGAACTTGATTACTGTTACCATAAACTGTTTTCTCTTGACACTTGGGTAAAGGCTGTTCAATCAGCTTTGGCTCCAGAGTGAAGAGCTGTAGCTAACAAACGAGGTTATTAAGCATGAATTATGACTATTTCTACACTGAAAATTGAGGGTTCACTCACATACAGCATAGCCTAAGTATATTGATACAATGCCACACTATTTCTAAACTCATTGAACAAATTATACCAGCAATGGTTTAGAGTTTTCTTTCCTCAACTTATTAAAAATACTTTTTATTGCCAGATATTTAATATTCTTCTAGTGTGCTGAATGTGTGCATACACAGACACACAGGCACACACATACACACATATATATTACTAACAGTGATTTTAAATTTCATATAATTTAATTGTATTATGAAAATCCTCTTCTGTGTAATTTCTATCTACAATATGTGTTGCAGATAAATTCAAGTCAGTTTGTTACACAGGACTTTATGCTTGTCTATATTCTTTAAAGAAAAGAAATTCTCAACTATAATACTAAATTCATCAATATTTTTATTGTGGTTTGTATTTTTTTTAAAGGCTTCCTTATCTATACTGTATCCTGAAGAAAATCTCCTCTGTTAGTCTTAAAATAAATACAATTTTGACTTTCATAGTATGTCCTTTTAATTTACATCTTTATTTTGTCTAGTGGTAGGAAAGTTGTGATTATCCAACTGCTCAGGCACCACTTATTGAAAAACATACCTTGCTTTTATTGTATTACCACACACTATTTCAGTCAAATATTAAGTGCTTGTATATGAGCCTGTTTGTAGCTGTCCCCTTTATTCTCTTCCAGTAGTTTCTTTTTTTTTAATTACTCCACCTACACCACATAAATTAAATGGATTTAACATGAATCATATTTGAGAAAATGAGAGTTAAAATTTAAAAAATAAATTTTCATTATGCCTTTACATGCTTCAAGAAAAGCCCAAAGAAATTGTTAAGTTTTGGATGTAGAGTTATACAATGTATATTTTCCATCAAAAAGGGGTACACAATGCTTGGGGGAAATAATGGTATGGATTCATTATATCTATGATAGTACTAATTTATTGGATAGAATTATGATTTTAGGAAATATTTTTCTTGGACCATGTGTATCCATGGAAGAGGTAAATGCAAATGACAGGTGTTTTGTATGATTTTTTTAACCAAGAGAAATTTTTACTTTTCAAAAGCTGGTTCTTTGAGAGGATTAATAAAATTGAAAAACCATTATCTAGACTTACAAATGAAAAAGAAAGAATATGAAAATATATAAAATGAAAATTGGGAAGGGGATGTGATTACTTATACCACAGAAATAAAGAATATCATAAGAGGATATTTTGAAAAATTATATAACAACAAGATGAATAAGTTGAAATGGACAAATTTCTAGAAACACACAAGCAGTCTACATTGATGAAAATAGAAATTGATGAACTCCACAAACCAATCATAAGTAAAGAGATGTGTCATAAAAAAAAAAACTCAGTTAAGCAGAGCCCAGGACCAGATAGCTTCACAGGTGAATTCTACCAATAATTTTAGAAACAACTAACACCAATCCTGCTTAAACTCTTCCAAAAAATAGAAGTGGAGGGAACTTGCCTAACTTATTTTATGTAACCAACATCACCCTAATATGAAAGCCATAAAAAGATGACACAGTAAAGGAAAACAACAGACCATATCTCTTATGAACCTGGATGCTTATATCTTCAAAAACAACAACAACAACCAAAAAAAAAAACAAAAAAACAAAATAACTTGCTAATCATATTAAACAACAAGACCAAAAAATTATATACCATGACCAAGTTGATTTCATCCCTGGTATGCAAGGATGGTTCAGTATAAGAAAATCAATCTATGTAACATACCACATTAACTCATCAAAAGAAAAACTC
>JAQZBX010106901.1:0-10705 GCA_029593785.1 Cabassous unicinctus
AATATATATATCAGCTATTATTTTACATCTCACATATATAATGAAAATATAAGCTACAATTAAAATTTCAACAGTAGTAGTTACTTTAGCACAAGGAATATTCAGAATAAACCAGAAAAAATAGATAAAAGAGTTTCCACATGAAATATGAAAAGAAGTTGCAATCTTCTGGTGGAAAATTATTTTTAAGAACCCGACCAGAACAGAGCCCAATCACCTCTAATGTTAGAATCAGAAAATACGATGCTTTATGAAAAAGTAAGTTTTATATTCCATTTTTTCCTTGAAGTCATGGAGGCATCCAAAATTTGCCTCAGTTGTTTTGAAAAAAGTAAATCATTTTTGAAGCATGAAGGAAGTTTCCTTCCCCAAAATGCGAGTGTGGCAGTGAAGAGACTATTGGAGATCATCAGTGTAGGTTTACTGCCCAAAAAAGAAGTTTGACAATAGCTATTGTGATTAAGAAAGAAAAATCTGAAACCCCTGCACTCAAACATAGAGATAATAAAATTTTTGATTTTTTTCAAGAATAATGAAAGATATATATATATAAGTGCTGTAGGTTCCTGGAAAGGATATATGGAATTTCAGTTCCTGATCTATGAATGGTGGACACCGAAGTTATTTAGGTCATAGAATCAAAGAAGATTCTTGAGTACAGAATAGAAAAGGCTGAGAACAAAGAGAAGTTATTCTAAGAAAAAAAGTGCCATCTTTGACAGAATTTTCCTTTCAAAGAATAAGACTATACTTCAAAAAAAGCTATTGAAATATATAAATTTCTTGTTTGAACATTTTGATGTCATTGCAAAAACCTACATCAATTATAGACCAGTTTTACCAATATGAAATTTAGATTTAATTGCCATCAGTAACTGTGTTGCAATGAGGAACAATGAATTTATGAGATTGATCATACCTATAGAAGTCCCAAGATAAACATTCTTGATAATAACTCTCAGCAGCAATTTTCCTCAACTATATAAAGGCCATCTATGGAAAATCTATAACTAATATCATCTTTAATAGTGAAAGATTAAATCATTCCCTCATAAGATCAGGAAGAAAATAAGGATGACTGTTCTCACCACTTGTATTCAACATTGCATAGAGGTTCTAGTCAATGCAATCAGGCAAGAAAAACAAGTAAAATGCATCCAGAAAAGTAGAAATAAACTTTTATTTCTAAAAGTAGAAATAAAAGTAGAAACAAACTGATCATCGATATAACAATCCAATGGAATATATAAAATGCTATTAGAACTAAGATACAAACTTATCAAGGCTACAGATATAAGATCAACATACAAAAATCAATTCTATTTTATGTACTAACAATAAACAATTGAACATTCAAATTTAAATATACTATTTACATACATATCATCTAATTTTTGAAATATTTACCAAGAAATCTGATAAAATATGTGACAAATCTATATGTTGAAAATTACCATATATTGCTTAAAGCAATTGAAAAATATTTAAGAAAATGGAGAAATACACCATGTTTATTAGTCAGAAGTCTCAATATTGTTACAATATAATATTGATGCAAAATTCTAGTAAAAATTCCAACTGGTTTTCTGCAGGAATTGACAAGCTGATTCTCAAATTCATATGGAAATTCAAAGGATCTAAAATAGCTAAAACAGCTTTGAAAAAGAATAACAAATTTGGAGTAATAACTTTACCTTATATCAAGACTTACTATAAAGTTTAAGAAATAAAGGTAGCATGTTACTGATGTCAAGGTCAACCAAAAGAAAAATAGACTAAAATAGAGAGTCCAGAAATAGACAACTGATTCTCATCAGAATTATAGATGTGAAACAGAGATATATCCACATCAACAAATGGTATTGGAACAATTGAATATTTATATGCAAAAGTCATTTTGATACACGTATTGCACTCTGTAAGAAAACAAGGCAAAATTATCATAATCTGAACTCTATAACCTAAAATTATAAAACTTAAAAAAGAAAATAGGAGAAAATATTTGGTGATTTGGGTTGGGCAAAAATTAAATTAGATGTAAACAAATAAAATAACTTAAAAAATTGATCCATAGGAAAAAATTAGTAAGTGAACAATAACTACAATATAAAATCTTGTAACAATATAATATTTAAATGAAATATAAAATGGAAAATCCTCTACAAAGAATTCAGTGAAGGGATATGTGATATTTATGTTTTGGATAAAATATAATGATAGCAATTTTTGCCAAATTTGTAGATTCAAAGTAATCTCAATCAAAATGAATGATAGTTTCTCATATTGTAGAAGAATAAATTATATAACAATTTTTAAAAGCTAGGAGCCAAGAGGAACAATAAAATATTTTAGAAGTAAGATAAAACCAGAGCATTTATACTATGAGAAACCAAGACTTATTCTAAATCTTAAATTTGTAATGCAATGAGGAGCTGGCAAAAACTGAGATAAATAGATCAGATGGACGAAAGAGAGTTTTTTAAAAGAGGCCTTCACATACTCAATCTTGTGGTCCACAACAAATTGCTATAAATCAAGCAGAGAAATGATTATATCAATAAATTAATTTTAAATTCACATGGAGAAAAATGAATTTGAATCCTACTTAAAACCTTATAGCAAAATGAACAAAGTTGATCCTAGACCTAAATGTATAGTTAAAGAGAAAAACTACTTATTTAGGTAACACAGGACAATATATCCAGTAATTTTAGTAGACAAAGATTTTCTTTAAAATCAGGACAAAACCACTAATCATAAATAAAAATTAAAAAATTAATTTATGAATAATAATTTATGAATAATCAATGAATTGATAACTGTAGTTGATTATAGTGTCAATATCTAGTTCACTTCTCTTAATATAAATAATAGTGTTTATAATGCTGAAATGCTCACTCAACTATTGCTATACTGTATTAGTCAGTATCCTCCAGAGAAACAGAAGAGATGATATATATGTAAATATGTATATATATGTAAATATATATGTAAATATTATAACATTTATTATAGGAATTGGCTCATGTGACCATGGGGATTAGCAAGTTCTAATTCTGTAGGTCAGGCCACAAATTGAGAACTCTGATTAAGTTTTTGATGAATTCTCCAGAAAGCTGGATGACTGAAGTAGAGATAGAAATACTTCTTTCTCACTGCTGAAATCATCATTTTTCCTTGTAAAGCTTTCAACTGATTGGATAAGATTTCACTTATTGCTGAAGGCAGTCACCTTTGTTGATTGTAGATATAATCAGCCATAGGTACAATTGGCTGGCTAATTATTTAAGCCCAAGAAATATCCTGACAATGTCATTACGGCCAGTGCTTGCTTGACCATATTAATCATCAGAGTCCATGCCTTCTCAAATTAGCACTCATACATATCTCCTTAAACCATAATTAATTTCTGAATAAAATCAATGGCAGTCATACATTTGCTTAACATAATTCAACTGTCTTGTGTGCAACTAGAAATGCAGTAACTCTTTCCCCAGAAGATGATGCAAATCCTTGAGTCATATTCACTCTTAAACTTGATATACTGTAATTTAAATACTATGACATAGTTAATACAACTTATGTTATAATGACAAAGGGAAAACAGGGAAGAAAACAAAGATATTTGTTTTATGTGTGTATATATACATATATATAGACATATTCATAACAAAACAAGGAACAAATACTCAAAACTGTTATATTCCTCATTTCTGCACCTGTCACATGGACATAGTTCATATGTATAACTATCTATTTCTGCCATCCATTCCATATTCCTCTTACTCTCAGCAAGTACCTCGCTGGTCTTGGTTTTTTGCCTGATGGGATGACCTAAACCTCTATTCCTGGAGGGTCTGGGTCGTTAGTAGTCTTGCCTGGATTGGGTTGTTGCAGTTCATTGACTTTAATCATAAGGCATGTTAGGACTAGCATATACTCTAATAATCTCCCGTGTTCTAGGCAAACACTTCTTTACCTCCATTGTGTATAACAGTCCTATTTCCCCTTGATAACTAGGATCAGTCACCCTATCCAGTACAGCAATTCCCTTCTTTGCCTGTTAATTCAGAGGCATGAGGAGCCCAAAGTGGCCAGGTATCACTTTTAACTTCCAGTTCAATGGAATCATTGTTGTATCTTCTGGTGGAAGCACTTCTCCTTTGAAACTAAGATCTGTAGGTCAGCAGAGCTTAAGGTTGTGGGGACAGGAAACAAATTTTTTTCTAGTGGATCACTGAGGGAAATAGTGAGAGGTGTCACTCCCATTTCCACCCCTTGATTCTTAGAACTATGAATCCTGGTTATGAGAAAAATATCACCAAAGGGTAGAAACTGACTTAAAGCATATACATCTTCCTGGAAAACACTGCTCCAGCCCTGCAAGGTATTGCTGTCCAGTTGGTGTCATGAATGAGTCTTCAAAAAGCCATTCCACCCTTCTATCAATCCAGCTGCTTCAGGATGGTGGGGAATGTGGTAAGATCAGTGAATTCCATGAGCATGTGCTCATTCCCACACTTCATTTGCTGTGAAGAGGATACCTTGATCAGAGGCAATGCTATGTGAAATACCATGGTGGTGGATAAGGCATCATGTAAGTTCATGGATGGTACTTTTGGCAGAAGCATTGTGTTCAGGAAAAGAAAGTCTGTATCTAGAGTATGCATCTATTCAAGTAAGAACAAAATACTGTGCCTTCCATGATGGAGGTGGTCCAATGTAATCAACTTCCCACCATATAGCAGACTGATCACATTGGGGAATAGAGTCCTGTCAGGGACTGCCAGTCTTTGCTAATGAGTGATTGGTCACTAGCAGTGGCTGTAGCCAGATCAGCCATGGTGAGTGGAAGTCTATGTTGCTGAGCCCATATGTAACCTCCATCTCTAAAACCACAATCACTTTGTTCGTGAGCCCATTAAACAATGACTAGAGTGGCTGGAGTAAGAAGTCAACTGATATCCACGGAACAATTCACCAAATCTAATTGATTATTAAAATCGTCCTCTGCTGAAGTTACCCTCTGGTGAGCATTCACATGAGACACCAATATCTTCATGGTTTCCACCTATTCGGAAAAGTCTATCCACATATTTCTCCCCCACATCTCCTTATCACCAATTTTCCAATCATGTTTCTTCGAAGCCCCTGATGTTTCAGCCAAATCATAGGCCACAGCCCATTAACTAGTATACAGAATCACACCCAGCCAATTCTCCTTCCTGGCAAAATGAGCATTACTGTGTCAAGGATATCCCATAAAGGGGCTGTAGTGCTGCAAATGTCCACTTTTTAGGTGTTAACTGTATATTATGCAGTTCTGCCTATGAACTGGCAAAGTATTCTCTTCCTCAGTCAACTGATATAGCAAACTCCCCATAAGGCCAGAAAAAAAGAGTTATATATCGGGAGTAGGGGTCATGGGCATTTGGACCACTTCTTCATATAACTGTGCCTTCAAGGCCTCTCTTTATAGCAATTGAATGCTACCGTGCATGTCAAGCTTTATGGCTTGGTGGGTCAGATAATTCCCAGTTCATGATGGGCAACTAAGTCCTCATGGTAATTTGGTGGACTACGGTTAAGCATTCAGGCTCTATTAAGACCCAGCAACAGGCCAAAACTTCTTTCTCAAAAGGAGAGTAGTTATATGCAGAGAATGGCAGAGTTGTGCTCCAAAATCCTGCAGCTGCCCAAACAGCTCCAAACAGCATTTCTATTTTCTACTGAAACTTCCAGCACCATTGGATCTGCTGGATCTTACAGCCCAAATGGCAAAGCAGCTTGCACAGCAGCCTGGATCTATTGCAGAGCTTCCTCTTATTCTGGTCTCCATTCAAAACTAACAGATTTTTGGATCACTCAGCAAATGGGCTGGAGTAACACATCCAAATGAGTAATATGTTGTCTCAAAAATGAAAGATAACAACTAGACATTGTATCTCTTTTTTGCTTGCAGAAGGAATCAGATGCAACAATTTATCCCTCACCTTAGAAGTGATATCTCAACATGCCTAAGTCATTGAATGCCTGGAAATTTCCCCTGAATTTTTGTTGGATTATTTCCTATGCTCTGACATACAAATGCCTTATTAATAAGTCTAAAATAGCTGCTACTTCTTGCTCACTAGGACCAATCAACATAATGTCATCAATATAATGGACCAGCATGATGTCTTGTAGAAGGGAAAGGTAATTAAGAGTCCTATGGACTATATTATGACATTGGTCTGGAAAGTTGATATATCCCTGAGGGAGGACAGTGAAAGTGTATTGCTGGCCATGCCGGCTAAAAGAAAACTGCTTCTGGATGACTTACAAAGAGATATGGGAAACAGAGGGGTCTCAAGTTATTGGGTGCCTCTCTCCCACATGGGAGATCCCAGGTTTGGTTTCCGGTGCCTCCTGGAGAATGTGGGCAAACAATGAGCAGACAGATGAGAGAACCATCTGGGGAAGGAACGGTGAATTTTTAAAAAATTCTGGAACAGCATCTGCAATTGAAGTAATCACCTGGTTAAGTTTACAATAATATGCTGTATCTTCCAAGATCCATCTGTTTTCTGTACAGGCCAAATAGGAATTGTGAATGGGGATGTGGTGGAAATCACCACCTCTGCATTCTTCAAGTTCTTGATGGTGGCACTAATCTTTGCAATCCTTCTTGGAATGACATACTGCATTTAGTTAACTATTTTGCTAGTTAGAGGCAATTTTAGTGGCTTCCTATTGGCCATTCTTACCATAATAACCCTCACTCCACAAGTCAGGGAACCAAGTGGGGATTCTTTCTGATGCTGTATACATGTTCTCGAATAATGAATTATGTAACTGGGAAAATAACACACAATGTGTTCAGGGACCCACTAGACCCGTTGAGAGACAGATCTGAGCTAAAGCTCCATCACCTGACCTTCTAAAGCCACTACCCTGACTGGTGGACAAAAATGACATTTTGGGTATCCTGGAATTAATTTCAGTTCTGAGTCAGGGTCTAATAATGCTGAAATGTCTGATCATTTTCTTTCCCAAATGCAGTCACCCTGGTAAAAGTCTATTGGTTCCTTTGAAGAAGGCTAGAAGGAAGGTTAAGAATATAAATTTTTGGCAGTAATGGGGTCCTTTGCCAAGGGGACCTGGTCTTCCCTTCATTCAAGGGGTTATGGGTTTATAACCTGTCTTGAGTCAAGGAATTGGTTGAGGAGCCATGACTCTGTTTTTGTGTTTCAAGTTAGGCTTTTGCTCACTTCACATAGAAATCTTCTGCTTATCCAGATCAAGTAAGAATTTCATAGACTGCTCATCTGTTCACTTCCAGGTAACCTATGAACAGCTAGCCAATGTCTCTGTGAGTCAGACTATTCTGATTACTACATTGACTCTGCTGTCCGTTACTGTAGCCATGCCCACATTTGCTTTGGCATTTAAGTGGCTCCTGCCAACCCAGGATCTGATTGTCCCCCATTGTGTTTAAGGATCCAAGTTCAGTAACAGCATTTTCCATGGTAATATCTGGCCTACAGAAAGGAGCAACCACAGAGGTTTTCAGGGAAGATGGAGCTGCTCTCACTAATTTATTCCTCACAATACCAGTGAAAGTTATGTCCTCTGGATATTGCTCTAGCGAGTCAAAAGGTCTTACATGATAAATTCACTCTAATGTCCCAATCTTTCTAAGCCTTTTGGTGCCCTCATCTACTCTATACCAGGACAGTTTTGGCTTTTCAACCTCAGGCAATGTAGGCTACCTTTTGATCCATGCTTCAGTCAACCACATGACTGAATTGCTAGAGCTCCATCCACATCAACTTAGCAAGGTTATGGTGTCCAGTTGTTTGGTCAAGCAAGCAGTGGCCATGATTGTTACGGTCAGTGTATTTGTTGGATTTAAATCTTTGTCAATTGATTGCATCTATAGCTTATTTTTGTTTATTCCTCTGTGTCACATATTGGCTGTGAATGTGCCTGTGTCCAAGGTCAAATAGTGGAAGACAAAGATAATAAAAAATCAGTGGGTTTTTCACCATCGTCTAGGACCATATTTCCTCCACAGTTTTCCCACATGAACACAACAATGTGCCCGTGGATCCCCATACTGTCACCATCATTACCAGTAGACTCCTTTCCTTTTTTTTTGATCCTGACCTAAAGGGCTTCTCATGGAGGTTTCTCTGCCCATACTCAGGACTACTCCTTGATTTAGGCTGATTGAATCTAGGCAGGGTTGTACAGGAGGGAAAAATGATCTACTCAATTCAGTGGTACTTTCAATCTTCATCTTCCTCACCAATGTACCTGCTTCTGTTTACTTTTCAGAACCTTCAAATATCTGTTTCATGAACTCTGTCCAAGTTTTAGAACTGCATTTAATGTCAATGACAGGATGATAAATTTCATTTTTGAAAGTTATTTTCAGCAAAACTATAGTTCTATGTTTATGGTTTCTTATATCACTTTAAAGATGTCCTACCATTGTCTTCTGATTGCATTGCTTACAAGAAAAGTCTGATTTATATTTGGTGGTTTTTATGTATGATCTCTTTTGTTCTGGCTGTGATCATAATATTCTTTTTCACTCACTGTTTTTCTTTATTCAAGAAGTTGTGCGTTTACAGAAAAATCATGCATAAAATATATGTTTTGCATATGCCATCCCACCACCAACCACTTGCATTGGCATGGATTTTTTGTTACAATTGATGATAGCACATTTTTAAAAATTGTACCATTAATTAAAATCTGTGGTTTAACTTAGGGCTTACTGCTTGTGTAGTGTAGTTCCATGGATTTTTCAAAAATTTACATTCTGTTGCCATATACACAATCTAACATTTCCCCTTTTAATCATATTCAAATATATATTTCAATGCTGTTAATTGCATTTATAGTGTTGTGCCAACATCACTATCATTCATTACTGAAACATTTCCATCATCCCAAATAAGAACCCTGCACATTTTAAGCTTTAACTTCCCATTCCCTATCCCCTCTCCTTCCCCTGGCAACCTGTATTCTGGATTCTAACACTGTGAGTTTGCTTATTCTAATTAGTTCATATAGGTGAGATCATTACAATATTTGTCCTTTTGTGTCTGGCTTATTTCACTCAACATATTGTCTCAGGGTTCATCCATGTGTTTGCAGATATCAGGACATCATTCTTTTTACAGCATAATAATATTCCTTTGTCAAAATATACAACATTATATTCAACCACTCATCAACTGATAGACACTTGGGCTGATTCCATCTTTTGGCAATCATGAATAATGCCACAATGAACATTTGTGTGCAAATATGTTTCAATTTTGGGGGTATATACCTAGAGGTGGGATTGCCAGGTCATATGGTAGTTCTATAGTTAGCGTTCTGAGGAACTGCCAAACTGTCTTCCACAGAGGCTGCACCATTTTACATTCACATCAGCCATGAATGAATGTTCCCATTTCTCCACATCCTCTCCAATACTTGTTATTTTCCTTTTTTTAATAGCAGCCATTCTAATGAGTGTGAAATGATATCTCTTTGTGATTTTGATTTGCATTTCCTTGATGGCTAAAGATGCTGAGCATCTTTTCATGTGCTTTTTAGTCATTTGCATATCTTCTTTGGAGAGTTGTCTGTTCAAGACTTTTGCCCTTTTTAAAAACTTTGGTTGGTTGTCTTTTGTTGTGGGTTGAAGGATTTCTTTATATATTCTTGATATTGACACTTTATCACATAAGCAGTATCCAAATATGTTCTACCATTGTGTGGATTGTCATTTTACTTTCTTGATAAAGTCCTTTGGGGAACAAATGTTTTTAATTTTAATGGGGTCCCATTTATCTATTTTTCCTTTTTTTGTGTGCTTTGGGTGTAACTGTCTAACATGAGGTCCTGAATATGTTCCTCTCTGTTTTCTTCTAGGAATCTGATAGTTTTAACACTTATATTAACATATTTGATCAATTTTGAGTTGATTATGTATATGGTGTAAGGTCGGGTGCCGCGGTCCAGCCGAGGCATGAGGGAGCAGGCTGAAGGTGGTTTAAGGGAGTCGGCGAAAGTGATGAGTCACATACCCAAGTTGAGAATTGATGACTGACGACTGGCGACTGGCGACTGACTTTATTGTAAGATAAGCACAGTTTTTATATTCTATTTTTTGGCAAGCGTAAGCATTCTCTTTGAAGTTATGCAAGGTTGTAGACGTCATATAGACTTGAGGTAAGCGCTTTCAGTTCCATGGTGACAGGATGTTAACTTTTTAGGAACAGTAACTTACGGCATAGTAGTTCTTGCTCTGATGTTTAAGATTAGATATGCTAGACTTGTGGTTAAACTTTATGTTTTTAGCTAAAGAATCATCAAGATCCTGAACTATCTTCTAGGCAGTAGTTTCCTGTTTGTAGTTTACTTTTTAAAATTCTTACAAAGATCTAAAGAAATTCACTTTTTATATAGGCTTAAATTAACCAGGGTTATTTGTAAGATATGGCATCACACTGAAATCATATGTACAGTTAAATTTGTAAGACTATTGTTTTTCTTAACTGTGTAGCAATAATTCTAAACTAGTTAGGTTAGTAGTTAAATCATAATTTACAATAAACAGGCCATTGTTTTTATATGCAGGTAGACAATTAAAAAGGAAAAGCATCATTGTAAAACATTATGATTAAGCTGCTGGGAGAAATAGAGGCCTCGATGATATTTGGGG
>JAQZBX010106902.1:0-10707 GCA_029593785.1 Cabassous unicinctus
TCTTGCCATGGGACCCAGCAATACTATTGCTAAGTATATACCCAGAAGAACTGAAAGCAGTGACATGAATAGATATCTGCACAGCGAAGTTCATAGCAGTGTTATTAACAATAGCCAAAAGTTGTAAACAAGCCAGGTGTCCATGAACTGTTGAATGGATAAAGAATTTTTAGAGTATACACAGTGTGGAATATTATTCAGCGGTAAGAATAAATGAAGTTGTGAATTATAAGACAAAATGCATGAACCTGGAGGACATTATATAGAGTGTAGTAAGCCAGACAAAAAAGGACAAATACTGTTTGATTGCCCTATTATGAACTAAATATATTATATGAAATATAAGTGTATTATGTGAAATATGAAAAAAAAAAAACTTCCAACAAAGAAAGGCCTAGGGAAGGATGGCTACAAAGGAGAATTCTATCAATCATACTGAAAGGAATTCATACCAATCCAACTCAAACTCTTCCAAAAAATTGAAGAGGAGAAAACATTGCCTAACTCATTCTATGGAGCCAACATCACTATAAGATTGAAGCCACATAAAGGTGCTACAAGAAAAGAAAACTGGAGAGCAATCTGTCTAAAGAGCTTAGAGGCAAAAATCCTCAATAAAATATTTGCAAATCGAATCCAATAACCCATTAAATGAATTATACACAGGTGGATTTTATCCCTGGTATGCAATGATGATTCAACATAAGGAAATCAATTAATGTAATAACAGATAGAAGGAGAAAACTTACATGACCATCTCTATTGACCCAGAAAAGGTACTTGGCCAAATTCAGCTTGTGTACTTGTTAAAAAGATATTGAAGGGGGAAATACAAGGAAACTTCCTCAACATAATAAAGGGAATATATGAAAAACCCACAGGTAACATACTCAGTGGTGACAGGCGAAAATCTTTCCCTCTAAGATCTGGAACAAGGCAAGGATGGCCACTGTCGCTTCTCTTATTCTACATCATGTTAAAAGTTCTTGCTAGAGGAGTTAGGAAGGAAAAGAATATAAAAGACATACAAATTGGACAGGAAGAAAAAAATTTTCACTATTTTCAGGTGATATGATCCTATATATAGAAATTCTTAAAAACGCAGCAACAAAGATACTAAAGCTAGTGTATCAATGTTTTGGTATATTAAGATCAATATGCAAAAATCAGCCCAGTTTGTATAGACTAAGAATGATCACTATGAGGAAATCAAGAAAAAATTCTTTTTGCAATAACAACTAAAAGTATTGGGTTCTTGGAATAAATTTAACCAAGGATAGTGCAGGGGGCTGCAAATAAGGTGGCACTGTTTCCCCAAAGTGTTGATGTTCAGCGGGTTGAGCAGGCTGCTGGTCCATGTACCAAGCTCCAGATGGAGGCGTCGATAAAGGCCACGGCTCTGCTGCAAGCCTGGTGTGCAGTTGGTTATGAGCCATGGCTTTGTGTACCATATTTGATGAAACAAGATCACTCGGTAAGGGCTCCACCCATACCCCCTCCCACCGAGCTGGCTGTCGCAGACTACTGCTCACCTCCAAGCGTGGACTACTGGACGACATTAAAGAAGCAGCCAAGGACAAGGGGAGGAGGCAGCCCATGCCCTTGCCCACCTGGCCCAGCAAGCCTGACCTGCAGGTGTAACTGCTCGGCAGCAGATTGCTCTACCCACCCAAGCAACCCAGAATATGAAGAGTCCAATGATAGCATTAGTAGCAGCTGCTGAGAACAGGAGCCTTCTGGGCATCATCCCTTCTGCTTAGAATAGGAGACAAAGATTGGAAAGGTCATGATATAGATCATGAATCAGCGCAATGACCCAGACAGGGTGAGAAAGGGTGTATCAATGCAATGGCCTATGGATCCACCCAGGTGAGAAGTCCTCAAATTGTACATCTGGGAGGAGACTGCAGAACAGCAGAAACAACACATTCTCTCCAAGATGGATTCACTGCGGCACTGGAAAGAATCTTGCCCAGGGAGCTCACCCCTCCTTTGGACATGCCAGAAACTGTCTGTGCTGACATTGAGACCCATCACCTCACCCCATCTCAGCCCCAGAGCTGCTGCATCCACAGAAGGGAGATGCCGGACTACACTTAGCCATGTTTCTTTCCTGTCTCTTGGCTCATCTGACCGGCCTAAAATTCTGGAATTCTTTGGGAACTGTTCATCCAGCTTGGTGTTCTGGAAGAAGAGATTCCAGAAAGAGCTGGGGTTCATGAAGCTTTCTCATTGAGATATTATGCCATGTGACGTCTGGCCACTACTACTCCACCATCCCTATGAGCCTTTATAATTTTTACTTCCTTTCTTTTTTGTTACTCCTCCCTTCCCTCCAATGCCATGTTTTCCTAGCTTCTTTTTTCAGCTGTACATCTCCATTCTTTATTCCTCCCACAGTTTCACCTCAGGTAGAATCCATCAGTTCTCTTTTGACCTTCCAACATCATTTGACTACCCTCTGGATACGAGTCATAAAGGAATCATGTAAAAGTTGGCTCACCTCTAGCTCCTTAGGGCTTTTTAGGTAACGAATTCTGAGAATCTCCCTTTCTCACAAATTTTCCAGGTATCTGAGGTCAATTAAGTGTGAAACCTTTGTTTTTGAGGTCTACTTGCTTTTGAGGCCTACTTGCAACCATGTCTCCCTATCCTTCCATGGATTTTGCAAGTTTCTCACATGCCCCACTGCCTGCCACTATCTAGATATGAGGCCTAGAAAAAAGGTGCCAGCACTAAATTGCAACAATTTCTTGCAGGAAAACCTGCCTTTGTTAGGGCAATGGAATTATAGCTTTTGACCTCATCCTTAGCTGGAATCAGACTATTCATTGCTCAGAATAAAGGGTAATTATCAAAACAAGCTTGAAACTATCCAAATGTTGCTTAAGAGTCTTGAACATCCATGTCACAGTTGGACCCTGAATCTCAATAGAGTTGCAATACCTACTGTTCAGTTCATTGGACTCACCCAGGTCAACTAACAAGGAGATGATGATGGACAATGACCATCCCAAGGAACTGAGAGAGTCTGTAACTGTAAGCAAGAAAGTCCAATACATCTGCCCCATGGGATCCTAGCCCCCTCTCAATTAGAGGCAGAGTGGAAATCACCATCCCTGGATCTTCAGGATTGGGGCATGAAAAATGGAGCTAGAGTGGACATTGTTATTCTACTATAGATTTATTTTGATTTTAGAAATGGAAGATCTGTTATCACTGATGTGGAGACAGGGGCCATTGGAGGTTCTGAGGGGAGGGAGAGGGAAAAATAGTTGTAATTAATATGGTAAAATGTGTGAGGGGTAGCTAATGGGGCATATATAGCAATCCCCCATATATTTTAAGATTTATGTAATCTAAGTGTCTTTAAAAAAATAAGAAAGTATTTTTTTAAAAAATAAGAAATTAATGTTTGCAGATGCCCTGGGAAGCCAAACAATAAGCATAATGGTTTAGAATAAAAGTAAGCAGAGTGGTTTGTTATTAATATTTTAAAAAATCTTGAACATACATACAAAGGAAAATTGACACTAGCAATAATTGCCTTTTTGGAGCATTAATTACACACAAAAAAGTACCAAACAATGCCCCAAAGAAAGTGAATTGAGTCTCATCTGCCCATTCTTCTGCTTAATTCTCTCTTATTTCTTACCTCCTAAGAGTCTACAAACTGAGATCATTCGAATAAAGATCCCCAGGAATATAACTACTTCCACCTAGTCAACTTTTTTGTTATGCTGAAGTCTGAGAAGTCTACAATACACCCTGCACATTGAGGTTCTGAGTCACTTCAGTTTCTCAGAAAATCAGCCTCAGTGACTTGAAATGTAAGGGTTTTATGAGCACAGGAGTACAGTGAAACTTCCCAAAACCATAGCATGCTGCTTCAGGAGTTCTCCACATCAGAGTCTGGAGACAGTCTGGCTGTTTCATCTCTCTCACCCACTTTTCTCTTCAAGGACACCTGCGGGTGAGGTTGGTTTGTGCCCTACAACACTAAAATGTACTACCTCAGAAATGGGGCAAACCACATCTTAAACTACACCATTAAAATGCAGCAAGATACAGCTTGCAGTGCCAGAAGAATGCAAGGAAGGTAAGTGAGGTGGTTAAATTAGAAGGGCCAGATGGTGAAGTTGGCCAGGGACTGGAGTGCTCCTAATCCAGGGGGCTGGCCCACAGTTAAATGCCTAAAACTTGCCAGTCCTGGGCTTGGTTCTTCAATTAAAGGAGAGTCTTTGCCCTCTACTTGCTCAGCCAGCCTGGAAGTGACTTTTGACTTCAAATGTTAACTACCTGCCAAAGCATCCTAGGTCAAGGAGGCTCTGCCTGAACTCACCCCCATTCTTCCTGCAGGTCAGAAGACCAGACTTTAGTCTTCCAGTTCTTTCACTGATCCTATGACATGGAAAATGGAATTTCCCTGTAACACTTAGGGGTCCTAGTCTGGAAATGCTTTTTGGTATGTCTGGCTCACATCTGGATCTCTTGTTTCCTGATTTAATTGTAGAACTTGCAAACAATATCCAAAGAGGAGTTTGGGAGCATGGAACCTAAATTTGTAGACTCCTTTCCCATTTCATGCTACGTATATAAGGAATGTATATAAGGAAAAATAATTTTAAAAGATACTTAGATTACATAAATGTTACACAAAAAATATAGGGATTCCCATATTCCCCACGTACCACACCTCTCACAACCTCCCACATAAACATCCTTAATTAGTGTGGCACATGAATTGCAATTGATAAACACATCCTAGGGTTTTGCCATTAAGCATGGACCATAGTTCACATTGTAGACCACACTCTTTCCCACACAGTTCTGTATGTTATATATGATGGTATAAAATGGCCCAAATCTGTCATTTCAATGTCACTCAGGACAATCTATCATGTCCTTTTATGTGTTTTTCCTGTAATTCTCACAAAGACACTCTCACAAGGAGACTGATGTGAAAACTTTGATTTCTTGAAGCATATTGCTTATGAAGTAAATAATATTCCACACAAGAAAATATTCTAATTCTTGGTAAATCTATATAGTGTTTATAGATAGCACCAAGGCTGGTACTTAAATGACAGGTTGACTTCAAAGCTGGCCAATTGGCCACCCTCATTTCTGAAGGGAAGTTTTGCCATATACAGAATCTTTGCCTGGCAGTTTTTCTCTTTTAGTACCTTAAATACATCATACCAATTTATTCTTGCCTCCATGTTTTCTCATGAAAGATCAGCACTTAATCTTACTGAGCTTCCCTTGTATGTGATGCTTTGCTTTACTCTTGTATCTTCTCTTCTTCTCTGATATTGGTAATTCTGAATAATACATGCCTCATAGTAGGTGTATTTGGATTTATTGTGTTTGAGGTGCACTGTCCTTTAATGTTGATGTTATGTATTTCATAATGTTTAGGAAGTATTCAGTCACTATTTCCTCAAATATTTTTTCTGCCCATTTTCCATTATCTTCTCCTTTTGGAATATCAATAATTCATATATTTGTGTGTTTCACATCAATCAATTTCCTGTAACTCTATTCCACTTTTCCTATTCTCTTCTCATTCTGTTCTTTTGTCTTTTCCAGTTTTTGTGATCTATCTTCAAAATCATTAATTCTGTCTTTGAGCAATTCAAATCTGCTCTTATGTGCCTCTAATATATATTTTTTCTTTTTTTCCTAAGATATTTTTAAGCCCATCTATCTTGTCTTTCATTCCCATTGGGTCTATGACTATTCTTTGCAGGCTTTTCAATTGTCATTTATGCTCACCCAGGGTCTTCTTAATATCCTTTACCTCTTTAGTCATATTTTCTTTCAATTCTTTGAATTGATTCAGGACAATTGTGATATTTTCATTGATTAATTGTCTTAAATCTATATCTATGGAGGATGTTTGGTTTGTTCCTTTGGCTGGGCTATCTCTTTTTCTTTCCTATTATTGTTTGCAATATGTTGCTGATGTCTAGGCATCTATATATGCTGGTTAATTTACTCTGATGGCCAATTTCTCTCTCTTGCCTATTGTTTCCTCCCCTCCCCCAAAGGTCTTTTTGATATTTTGATCAACTTATTCTAACTCTTTAAAATTGTCCTGCTTAAGTTTTCAAAATCAGGGCAAGGACCCACAGATTTTCTCCCAGGATTTGTAGTAAAGAGGGCCATTACAGTGGATTTTTTCCTTGCAATTTCTGGACCAGCCATCAGATGACACTCATATGTTCACATTTTCACTGAGGTGTTTCTTGCAATCTCTGCTTTCCTGAGTTTTGGTCTAGCTGGAGCCAAGGTATAAAGCAATCTCTGTCAGTCAAATTCACTGAAGAGAAATATCTTGATTCTCACTCCCTTTTCCTGTGAAATCTGACAGGGAGGAAGACATCTGGTACCCTTGCAGTGAGCCTGGGGTTTTATCCTATCTTAATAACTTTGGTGTGGGGGTTGTTAGCCCTTCCATGCCACTGTGAGGTTTTGGTAACTCACATTTGTTGTTTTGGGTACTTTGTCTCTCTGTCCCTTGCCCTCCTGGGGGTTGTGTAATACTGTCTTGGTCTGACGACACCCAAAGCAGTTCCCTCAGGCAGATTTTAGCCCTTTTCCACTCATGGTTTCTGTGAGAGAGTTGAGCCTCACCTGCCTACTCCAATGCCATCTTCCCAGAACTTAATAATACAATTTTAATAATGCTCTATCTGTCTCTATAACAAATGTAAGTCACTAATACAAGGTGTTGATAGTGAGTGCTATGTAGGGAAAAATGCACCTAAAGCATACTTCTATGGGACATATATGTATCCTTATTGTCATAAGTATGTTTTCAGAATAGATAGAGGCCCACAGATTAACTAAAAAATATTAAAATTTCTTCCTTGTGATATCCTGCTAGTTTTTCAAATAAGATTACAAAAACCTCTGGAATATATAAACCTTGATTATTAAAAGAAAACAAGTGACTAACCGAAGCCCTTGTTCTTGATGCTTGCACTTATGAACCTTAATCATTTAATAATGAAACTAAGCCTTATTAAAATTAATGCCTGAAAAGTACTTCCTGAAAACTTATCTGTTACTAAAATATGCACTCCCTCTAAAAGAAACTCTGCAAAAAAAATAAATAAATTCTACCTACCCTATTACATGGAATGTAACTCCAAAGGGATGAGACTCCCTGGTATCAAGGGATTATTATCCAGCATTAATCAGTGGTGTATTTAGAGAAAGACCTTGATCAAATGGTAGAAATTGTAAATAAAATAGTTTTTTTTATGGCTAAAATATTTCATAGTGAGTTGAGTGGTCATTCTAGAGGTTACACTTATACAGGTCTCAGACAGATGTCACAAACTGCCACAGTAAACAAATTTCTGGACCAGCCATCAGCTGACATTCATCTGTTCACATTTCTATTAAGTCGTTTCTTGCAATCTCAAACAAAAGTTCTCCTGAGCACTCTAGGGATATCTGGACACCATAAGTAGTCACACAGCTTCATAAAACCAAGACCCTTTCAGTGGGCCCTATCTGAGAATAGATGAAAATGTATTTCCAAAATATAACATAGTTATACACATTTAAAATTTCCATAATCATGATTCTTCTACTCCTTTTATTTGAACCAATAATTTTCAATTTACCTGTTATGTATATTTTTCAGAGATTTAAATCTTGATTGTTCATGTGCCAGTTGTGCCCTGAAACCCAGCAGAGTAGCTGCCAACTCCTAATCACCAGTTCTTTGGGTTTGGCATGGACAGCCAACAAACTGATGATGAAGGACAAGTCCTATCTCCAAAACAAGGAGTATCTCCAATTTCATGCAAAACAATTCCTTTCCTCTGCCACTTAAGAGCTGTATGCTGTTTAAGTCCAAAGAAGAATGGATATCATTCCAAATCCTTCAAAATTGAGGCAGTAACAAAAATAAGGGGGGAGTATAACCAAGGCCCAAATCAGATTTCTTGTTATTGCAGTTATTATCTTCCATTAACAGAGTAACTTGCAATATTGATATGAAAATAAAATTTAAAAAATTTAAAAATTCTAGATTACATCAGAAAAATGGGAGAAAATATTTGGGAACCATATATCTGATAAAGTTTTATATTAAGAATATATATATAAAATTAAACCAGCTCTCTCTGCTTAAAGGAGCCTGCACAAAATTTGATGTGTATTTCCATCTTTCTCTCCCATTTCTCAGTAAGTGCTGTTCTCTCCCCTATTTCTCAGTACTTTCTTTTTACTTGCCTAACTAAACTGGCGTGTTCATAAATTCATTAATGCCTCATAGCCAAGAACCTAGAGGAACCCAATGCTTCTCTGTCTTCATTACTTGAGCCATTGCTTGGAAAAAGATAAGTGAGTGATGCTCCCCATCCCCTGCTGGAGAATGTAAGTTTCAAGGCCTGTCTGTGCCCTCTTTTAGTTCTGCCATTTAAAAAGGGGGTTAATGGCTGGGGAGTTCCTAGATAATCTCCCAAAGGACATAAACTTCATTTTCCCAGACTTCCTGGCTCCCTGAGTGTGGGCTCTGTATGGAACACTGAATTCCAGTTTAGCCTTTGATTGGGCCATGTCAGTAGGATATTGAGTACCCACCCCCTTGGTGTGTGGGGACGCACAGAAAAATAACCAATATAACAGAGGAGGAGTTTGAAGTTTTGATGCTGCAGTTTTTTGCTGCTGGAACCCTGGGAACTAAACACACAGGAGAAGAACACACAAGATTAGAGACTGCTCAGTAGACACGGTAGAGACCTTGGGAAGAGTGAGAGCCTGATAGTCTACAACTGACCTTGTGGACAGACCAGAGCAGCTGATCCTGGAAATAACTGAGCCCCAGGGAGAGAGACAAAACCTGAAGGAACTTGGACCATGGATCCTTGGGAAGAAGTCTGAACCCTTGCAGAGATAGCAGCCATCTTGCTCCTACATGTGGCAACAGACTTTGGAGAGGGAAGTTACTTGTGCTTTATGGCCTTGTGACTGTAAGCTTCTACCCCAAATAAATACCCTTTACAAAAGCCAAAAGATTTCTGATACTTTGCATCAGCACCCCTATGACTTACTAATACAGGGCAGGAGGCCTTACCTGAGAAAGTGTAAAACCCTCTTGCTATTCTATCATAGTTGGAGGAAGATGAATCTGGCATCCTAGATGAAGCTGGATGAAATCCTCTTATGGCTAACAAGATGTTGATTTTGGAAGAAATATGTTTAATTACAATTTTGAGGGTATATTGTCCCACTAAGAGGAAACTGGACCACAAGAAAGAGTAGGAAAGGCCAGGTACCTATAAAGGCCATATGCTTCCAAAGTTGATGGGAAACAACATTTTTCCTTGAGTTATTTTTTGTTGTTGGTTAACTTTAGGGAGAGATTGTAATTGACAACAGGAGTTGGTATAAATTTCTAATCCCAGTTCCTATGGTGGCAGAGAGGAATGAGAAGAAGCATTGCCCTTTTAATTATTGTATGGAAGAAATTTCAGGAAATGAAAACAGACAAGGTTTCCTAAGGGGTGTTTGATATGCCCTCCCCTAGCAAGTTTACTTTCCCCTGAACTATAGGGGGCAGAAGCTCTCATGAAATAACTGTAAGCAAAGGCAAGTGCTGAGGCTAGACTTGAAGTAACCATAAATAAAGGCAAACTCAGTTTATAATTACCACTGCAATAGCTGAAGTTTAAGGGCTAGGTGAAGCTAGTTATAAAATAGCTATATTCAAATATAAGTTTAGTTTAAGATTATCATTGTGATAGCTGAAGTCTATGCTACATCCACCCAGTTATAATAATTACAGTAAATATCCTTCTACTGTTTTATAATATAAAGGTATCTATATAATAATTTGAACTCTTACTTACAGTTTCTAGTAAGTTTCCATTTTAAAACAATTTTAGCACTTGTGTTCATTGAGCAACTAAAACAATTTTATTAGTAATAACTTTGCTAAGTTTTTCTGCTTTTCCCACAGTTCGCGTTAATTCAACTTGTGAATTCTTTAAATCATATTTAATTGCAAGATTGTATTGACATTTAAAGTCTCATTTTTTTTAGGTTACCTTTCACTATTATCCAATTTGTAACAGGTGAACCCCAAAACTCATTTATGAGTTACTAGGCATGAGCAAATTAACAAAATTAAAGCAAGCACAGATTAGAATGGAAGAATTTTACACACTTAACTTAGCTTAGGGAAAGACTTGATTTTAGAATTACCTGGATGCAAATCTCCCAGTGTCTGTCCATGGGAGAGACTTCATGCAAGACCCCTCCAGCTTTGTTCCTCCAGGAAAATCCCTGGGCAGCTGCTATACAGGGAGCTAAGGTGTCTAGAGAAACCCTGCCCCTGACAAGATAAAAATTGGGGCTGCATCCCATTAGTTCCTTCCCACAAGTGGTAAAACCTTGCAAGGCTTTTTTTTTTTTTTGATGGAAGGATTGATGTGTTACAAGGAAATAGGAAAAGTGCTAGGAAAGCCAAGAATATTTTAATTATAATTGAAAGCACATGAGGAGTTTCTGAGGCAGGCTAGATTAGGAATGAAAAGATAGATCTGGAACCTGGCAGAAAAACCATTATCATTGAACATGTGGCCAAAATACCCCACAAGATGGCTGCTGGAAGATGCTTGCAAGAAACCCCATTCAGAAAGAGATTTCCTCTGGAAGCCAGTAGAAGCCCCAAATATTCTCCAG
>JAQZBX010106903.1:0-10703 GCA_029593785.1 Cabassous unicinctus
GTTTGAGCAGTTGTGCTGATCATGTGGTCAGTCCCAAAGATTGTATTCAAATATAAAAAAAGAAGGAGTGTGTTTAGAGGGAAAGGCCATTAGTTCAGTTTTCAATCTCCTGAGATTGATGCCTAAGGGCCTTTCCAAATGCAATATTTCATTAGGTTTTGAGATAAATATTGCATATTCACTCTTCAAGAATTAGATACAAGAATCATCAGCCTAATGGAATACTTTTTCTTGGATCCATTTCTTAAAAATCATGCGTTCTTCATAGCCTACAGAATTGAGTGGCAGACAGTGTAAACTACAATGTAAACTATAGTACATGCTTAGTGGCAATGCTCCAAAATGTGTTCAATTGCAATGACTGTACCACACTAATAAAAGAAGGTGTTAATGTGGGGAAAATTGGGAGTTCTGAGGAGTGGGGCATATGGGAATCCTTTATTTTTTATGTAACAGTTTATGTAATGTATGTATCTTTTAAAAATAAATAAAAATATATTTTTAAAAGCATACATTCTTATTAATCTATAGTTGAGTTCTGTATTTCCTTTGCACAGACTGGTGCTTTTATTTGGGAAAAGTATTAGTTTCTCACACAGTTAATTTCAAAGTGCATTAAGAAAATTCACAGTTTTTCTACATATTTGCAGTGAACAATACTCAATTTATGATTTGCTGAAAAATTGTAGCACAAGAAGAACTAAAGGTTCTTCAGAGAATCTTGAAGATGGCAACAGGCTTGGATTCCCAAGACAGGCATAATTATGAATATCTCCTATAATCCTGTGGAAAAGAGTTGTTATTCTTTGCAGACACTTTTGACACTTTTGAGAATGTTCTGACATTTCAGACATTTGGAAGATTCTCTAATTAAAGTAAAAGAATAGAACTTTCAGAACACATTTAAAATGAGCTCTCAATCCACCAGTTTGGAGGGTGTTTGCCTCTTATGAAATTTCTCATTTTCCCCCTTCTCTCCAGTTTTACTTAATTTTCAGTTTATTATGTAGACAAACACCCTCTTTAGGGCCAAGTCTGTGAATCTGTGGAAGTGAAGATAGTGTTGATCTTTGTCAATATCACATGAGATACATATATATTCATGCCTTAGAAAGAGTTCTCTCCTTTTGAGAACAGTCACAATGCACTAAAAGGAATTTTGGAAGTTTCAGCATTTTCACAAGTTAAAAGACTGAATGGACTTAAGACTCAAAGGTCATCAACGTGGTCAAATAATCATCTCAGATTTGTTGTTTTCTGGAATTTTTTAATCATCATAAGCATATTATGATTCATGAAATTCCAATCATTGTATACAGATGGCTTAGTTGAGGGTTAACTATATAGGCAGATATATGTGACTGCTTGTGAATATAAAATTGAACTGAATATTCTTTTCTGTTTTTTCTCTAAATAGAATTACCTTTCCCTCATATTCCTTCTCTTCAAAGAACATTTTCAGGAATTAAGCTCCAAAGAGATATAAAGAAACTTTAGTTCTTCTTGTGCTACACTTTTTCAGCAAATCAGAAATTGAGTCATGATAAGGTACCCTAGGAGAATGAGCAAGCCTGGGTGTTCTACTGTGTTTTCCCACTATCTGTCCACTTTTCTCTAAAACAGAGATGGACCATGTAGTCATGGAAATAGCACAGGCTACGGATTAAGAATAGGTAACATATGTGTGAAAATTTGGGAGAAATTTCTGCATCTTTTAGCACCAGCTTCCTTGTTTAAAAAGTTGAGGTAATATTTTATTTATAGTGTTGTGATTTATCAATTCTTCAGTCATTTATTCACACCCTTTGTGTTCTAAGAACTATATTATTCATTAAAGTTATCCAGTTGAGATAAGGGGGCAGCACTTAAGAAACACATGAGACAGTAGCAGAGACAGGTGCACAGAAACTAAAATTCAATGATTATATCTGTAAACTTATTTCCAAATATTATGCTTTTGTCAATTTTATTTAGTGAACAGGTGTTTTTTGGCCTAACTTAGAATAATGACTTTTTGCATGTATCTATAATTTTTAAGAGAAACTGTAGATTTGTAGCAACATTATGCATAAAATACAGAGGTACCCATATAACACCTTGCATGACTGTGGTATAATTGTTAAAATTCATGAAAGAATATTGTTATAATTATGCTATTAACCATTCTCTATCATTTACATTAGGTTCACTTTGTGTTGTACATATTATTAAGTAACTAAATATTCAACAAATTGAGAGGCACATCTTCCCACTTCCTTCAACCATCAGAATTTTCTACATCTACTCTAATTTTATTCCTTTCCCACTTCAGTTCTGTGTCCATTTGTACCATTTTCTTCCTAACCTATCAACCCTGGAAATCTCTATTGATATTTCTGCTCTTTCCAAAGAGTTTATAGCAAACTCCATCTTCCTACCACCTCAATCCCTCCTCCATCTTGTCTTCAGGCCACAGAGATCCCTACTCATCCTGGATATTTGTGAAAGCAATTTTCAGGAAAGCAAGTATCTCTGTGTTCCATGAATCTAGTTATGGCCATTGTGATGTGGACAAACACAGTGTTTAAGCGCTTTACTCTGGAGGTGACCATGGCCGTGAGTTCAATCCTGACTTCTCTTTGATAATTCTATGTGGAATTGCTGAAACTTGCTGTGTCTCACCTCCCCATCTGCAAAATAGGAATGTCAGAAGTATTGCCTATTTGATGAGTTAATATCTTTGTAAGTGCTACTTGATGTTTGATAAATGAATCCTTGCATTTCACTTTTTTGAGGTATGACTGCCTATTCTGTACTTTGTCAGAATTTGAATTGAATGAATTCTGCTATCCCTGGCAATGTCTGATATCCCTTCTCATTCTCTGCTTCCATTAAGTTTCCTGTAGATTCAGGCTCCTGCAAGCCATTCTACATGACAGAGTTGTTAGTTTAAGGGGCTTCCCAAATCCCTCTCCTTCAAGCAGAGATTAATATGAAGGTATTATAAATTTACAGCATATTAAATTCGCCTGAAGAGGAATTTAGCTCTGGATGAGGCTAAGGCAAGTGTTCTAAATATGTTTCCCTCCAGAAACATACAGACAGCCAGCACCCTAGGATTATAGAGGGGGAACATGAAGGTCATTGATGCTAGAAGTAGAATTTCCCTTGTTTTCAGATCTTGTTCCAAGTACCTGTTGACAGGGCTAAGGAGGTAGGATTGGGGTTGGGGTCAATGGAAACACAAACACAAGGAACTATCCTCTCACTATCAGTATTACTCTTTTATTCTTCCATTTCTAAAGTGCCTGAACCTCATATTTTAGTTTACTTATAGCGTAAATTAGCCAATAGATGTTAATATCAATTAAGCAGAAGTGGCCTAAGTGCTGGGCCTTTGTTAGATTTTTTAAAAATTTTAAATGTTTTATTGAAATATATCATTTATACATGAGCATAAATACCCAATACGTAAATAGTAAAAGTTTTGAACTTACAAAACAAACATGCATAACATACAGGGCTACTGTACCTCACCCACTACCACCACCTTGCATTGTCATTAAACATGCTTGGTGTTGGTAAATGACCATTGGTTTCAATAGCACATTCTAATTTCTAATGTGGTCTAGGAAATTAAAACATCTTATTTACTGCTTTTGAAAATGAGATATGACTGCATTACAAGACTTAGACCTATTCTTGTGCTGAGTTTGGAACCAGATTGCCAACTTGAATGGAATTGATGAAGTCATAACTTTTAATCAAATGGAAGATTTGAGTGTATGTGTGTGTTTAGCAAAATACAGTCTTGATTTATCCTCATATAGAATTCAGCTTTCATTATAAAAAACTTATCATTAGATCATGAAGAGTAGTAAAATTTTATCACAGTTTAAATACTGATTCCATTACAAATATTTTTGACATTTGGGAACATCCCTTGGATTCTCTAAATCCTATTTTTCTAATATGAAAAAAGGAGATGATAATATATGAAGTAACTGTCAGAATTTCTGGAAGAATCATCATCAATTTTGGTTTATACAAATGTAAGGAGTTATTCCTATTATTGTTATCACTATATTTAAAATAAGCTTTAAATTATTAATATTTACAATAGATGGTTTTTTCTCATTTAATACAATTTATTTATCGAGAAGTATTAGATTGCATAATAGATGTGGACTGTAGTTTGTAGTAATATTTTGATGATGTTCTTGAATAGCTTATAACAAATCTTTCAAAACAATGCAAAGTGTTGGTGGAGGGGTGATATATAGGACCCCTTTTTGATGTTATGCATGTTTATTTTGTAAGCTCACAACTTTTACTATACATTTATTGTCTACGTATGTTCATGTATGAATGATGTAATTCAATTCAAAAAAGGATAGGAGATTCCCATATATTGTTGGGTCTCTGCCCACTGAGATAACATCCTATGATGATAACTTGAACACATACATAGTCCATAGAGGCATGCCTGATGTATACCCTATCCCATACATCCCTTCATCACTGACATCCTTCACTGGTGACCCTCCCTAGCTATAGATACAAAAAGAACGTAACAACAATTTTATTCTTAACCACAGACCACATCCTTCCCAGAATTCACCTGTTTCTTCCTTCAGCCCTAACTGCAGGTCCATGGATGGCCCAGTCCATCCCCCTACCTTGCTCACACTCTACTCCAGCCCTATCAATTCCACTCACATCACTGCATACCAATCTCACCCATTAATTGCCAAATCACCACTCTCAACCTGAATGCAGATTCTGCCTAGATTTATCATCGGTTCACCTCTCTCTATGCTGTTTCTATCTCTTGATAATCCATTTTCCAGACTCTATCTCTGTGAGTCTGCTTAATAAACTTGTCATATCAGTGAGGTCATACAATAGCTGTCCTTTAGTGACTGACTCACTTCACTCAATGTAAGATCTTCAAGATTCATTAATGTTGTCATGTACATCAATAATTCATTACTTCTTACAGCTAATTCATACTCCATTGTATGTATATACAACTTTTTGTTTATCCATGCATCCAATGTTGGACACTTGGGTTAATTCCAAATTTTGGCAATTGTGAATAATGTTGTAATAAACATTTGTGTGCATATTTCTGTGTTGGCACAATGGATAATTTTAATAACTACTTTCATCTAGACATTTTAAATTCATCTGGCTATTTAAAAGTTCTAGATTCTTATTCCCATGCTAATAATTCACTTATAGCAAACATATTTTGTATCAACTGTATTTTATTTGTCATAAAGCCCAAAAGACAGTTTGTAAAAGAAAATAAATCAGTAAACCAGTTTAGTTATACAAAGTATTACTGGTAAGTGGTTCAAGGGACACAGGTCCTTAGAAGCTTTCAATTTGACACAGAAACAGAAACAGAGTTTTCATGCTCTTAATACCTATGTTTATTTGTTGCCCATATCATGTAGGAGTAAAATCAGCCATCATTCCAATTGAAAGTTTTTCTTCTTTCTCTAACTTATGTAACTTCCTTTGTTCTCTTCTTCTTCTTAATCTAACTCTTCCAAATCAACTTACCCTCTTTCTCTATTTCCTGATCCTCTTCCCTCTCATTATCCTCCAACTCCTTTTTTCTCCCAAGAATGATTTTAACTGTAGAGTTCAATAATCTCTGCCTGTAGGTATGGAGTGGGTTTGGATCCTAAGATTGTGTTCATTGTGACAGTCACTGGTAGGCTAATGCTACGATCCATACAATGAGAATCCCCCCCTGAAGGTGATAATATGGTCTCTCTTCATAACAAATATATTAGCACAGCAATCTCAGTGCCAACAGTTTAGCAAGGATTGCATTTGGCAAGTAAATAAATAGTTCTTTTATTTTTATATTTTCATTTAAACAATTTTATTCAATTATATCATACATACAGAACATACATAAACAATAAGTGTATAGTAAATGGTGTGAACTTGCAAAACAAACATTCATATCACCATACAAACCTCCCATACATTACCCCACCACCAAAGCCTTGTGTTGTTCTGAAACATTTATTATAAACTAGAAACAGTATCATGAAATTTTACTACTATTACCAGTATCTTATATTTGGTGTATTTTCCCACAACTCACCTGATGATTTACACACTGTATTATTTTAATATATTTTCTTATAATTCATAAGAGATCATTCTTATATTTGTTCAGGTAACCACACTACATTTTTCACCACAGGATTCACTGTGGTATAAAGCCTCGCACCTTGTATAATCCATTCAAAGTATAAAATCAGTGGCTTTCATTTTCATCACAGGGTTGTGCTGTCATCACCTCAGTCGATTTTAGAATATTTTCATTATGCCAAAAAGAAAACTCCCATACCCCTTTAAATCCCCCATGGTTGCTCCTTAGAATTTCAGAAATTGCTGTAAAGGAATTACAATATTACTCCTAACTAGTGTCCATAAATTAACTGAGTTTTCACTTTCCTGTATATCACCATATTCTTAACACATTGTAAAAGAACATTCTTATATTTATACTATTAACCACAATATTCCTCCACTACTGCAACCAGTATGTTGTACATTCCCTAGATCGTTTTCAAGCTTACTTTCATTTAGCATGTCAACAGACTACTCCTTTCACTCACAATCACATTTATGAATGAACAGTGTTAGTTACACTCATTGTTATGTGTTACCCTCAACTCTCTTCATTTCCACACTTTTATGAGGATATTCACAAATATTTGTTTCTTTTAGCTGCTATTGTAAATGAACTATATTTCTGACTTCCTATGCAGATTGCTCATTAGTGTATAGAAACACTACTGATTTTTGCATTTTAATCTTTTATCCTGTCACATTGTTGCATCTTTTAGTTGTGATAGCTTTGTTGTGGATTTCATTTGATTTTCTGTGTATAAGAGCAGTGATAAGTCAGAGTTTTATTTCTCCCTTTCCTAAATGGGTGCCTTTTTCTTCTTTTTCTTGCCTAAATGCTCTAGCTAGAACTTCTAGTATAGCATTGAATAACAGTGGTGACAGGGGACATCTTTTTCTTATTCCTGATCTCAGCAGGATATAATTCAGTATTGTACCATTGAGTACAATGTTAACTGTGTGTTTTTCATTTACGTAATTTACCATGTTGAAAAATCTGCCTTCTATTCCTGTACTTTTATGTGTTTTTATCAGAAAAGGATGCTGTATTTTGTCAAATGGCTTTTTGTGTCAATTGAGATGAAAATGTAATTTTTCTTCTTCAATTAATTAATGTGATATGTTGCACTAATGGATTTTCTTGTGTTGAACTACTCTTGCATATGTGGGATAAAACCAATTTGATCATGGTGTATAATTCTTTAATAGGCTTTGGATTTGGTTTGCAAGTATTTTGTTAAGGATTTTGCATCTATATTAATTAGAGAAATTGGTCTGTAATTTTATTTTCCCCTAGTCTCTTTATTTGGGTTTGGTATTAGAATGATGGTGGCTTCATAGAATGAGTTTGGTAACATTCCTTCCTGTTCAATTGTTTGGAAAACTTAAGCATGAATAGGATTAGATCATCTTTGAATGATTGGTAGAATTCATATGTGAAGCACACGGTTGGTGGACTTTTAATATTTGGGAGGTTTTGAATGATTATTTCAATGATTTTATTTATGATTTGTTTTTTGGGATCTTCTGTTTCTTCTAGTTTCATTGTAGTATTTTCCTGTGTTCCTAGAAATTTGGCCATTTACTGTGTTGTCTACTGTGTTTGCATACCATTGTTCATAGTATCCTCTCAATTTGATCTCTCTTATTTCTGTGGACTTTGTGGTGATGTCCAATCTCTCATTTCTGATTCTATTTATTTTCATCTTTCTTTCTTTTTTTCTTTTTAAGCCTAGCTTAGTTTTTGCCAATTTTGTTGATTTTCTTGAAGAACTAACTTTTGGTTTTGTTGAGCCTTTCTCAATTTCATTTATTTTTGCTCTGATCTTTACCATTCCTTTCCTTTGCTTTGGTTTGGGATTTGTTTTCTATTCTTTTTTCTAGTTCTTCTAGGTGTTCATTTAGGACTTCAATTTTAGCTTCCCTATTTTTCAGTGTAAGCACTGAGCATTATAAATTTCCCTTTCAGCACTGCCTTTACTGTCTCCCACAGGTTTTGATATTTTGTCTTCTTGTTTTCATTCATCTCAATATTTAATGTTTTTTCTGTAGTTTCATTTTTGACTCACTATTTAAGACTGTGTTTTTTAATATCCATGTGTATATGAATTTCACCTTTTTCTGCCTGTTATTGATTTCCAGTTTCATTCCATTATAATTTGAGAGAGTGCTTTGTATAATTTCAAACTTTATAAATTTATTGAGTTCTGTCTTGTGCCCCAACATATGGCCTATGATGAAGAAGGACTTAGTAGCCCTTGAGAATAATTTTAAACATGCTGTTTGGTGTGTAATGCCCTATACCTATCAGTTATGTCTTGCTCAATTATAATAGTTTTCTAGCCCTCTGTTTCTTTATTTATCCTCTGTCCAGATGTTCTATCCAATGCTGAAATTGGTGTATTGAAGACTCCAATTGTTATTCTAGAGATGTCTATTTCTCCCTTCAGTTTTGCCCATGTGTGCCCCATGCATCTTGGGGCACCCAGGTTTGTTGCATATATATTTATTAGAGTTATTTCCTCTTGGTGAACTGCCCCTTTTATTCATATATAATGTCCTCTTCATCTCTTGTAACAGTTTTGCATTTAAAATCTATTTGATCCGATATTAATGTCATTACTTCAACTCTTTTCTGGTTACTATTTGACTGGAAAAACTTTTTCCCACCTACCATTTTCAAACTTATTGTGTCCTTATATCAGAGGTGAATCTCTTGTAGACAGGGTATACAAGAGATTGTTCATATTATTATTATGGTTCAAATTATTTATTTATTCAGTTATTCTTTGTATTTTGATTGGAGAATTCAAATGATTAACATTCAATATTATTATTATACAGGCATTCCTTCATTCATCTTATTATTTACCTTTCAGTTGTCATATCTTACTGTTGTCTGTCTTTTTAGACTTTAGGTTATCCTTCCTAATAACCTTCATTTATACACTCTTCTCCAAGTCTCTTTCCTTGTCTTTTTCCTTTCATGATGCAGCACTCCCTTTAGTATCTCTTGTAAATCCAGTCTATTTGTAACATACTTTCTCAATTTTTTTCTCTGATGACTTTAAACTTATGCTGCTTTTTGAAGGAGATTTTTCTCACATTAACAATTCTTGGTGGGCAGGTATTTTCTTTCAGGATCTTACATATACCACTACCTTTTTTCCTCCATAGTTTCTGATAAGAGATTGGCACTTAGATTTATTGAGCTTCCCTTGGATGTGATGCTTTGTTTTTTATCTTGCTGCTTTTGCAATCCTCTATTTACCTCTGGTATTAGTCATTTTGATAGTAGGTATGTCAGAGTAGATCTATTCAGAATTATTCTGTTTAGAATGTGATGTCCTTTTGGATGTTGATATTTATAACTTTCATAAGGTTTGGGGAATTTTCAGTCATTGTGTAATCAAATATTCTTTCTGCCCTTTTTGCATTGTTTTCTCCTTCTGAGACATCAGTAATGCATGTTTGTATATTTCCTGTTCATTTCCATTAGAACCTCTTCAATTTTTTCCATTCTTTTTTCTGTCTCTTCCTCTTGATTTTCAAGTTCAGATTTATGTCCTTTTTTTCAATTATTCATTCTTATGCCATTTCAAATCTGATTTTATATGTCTCTAATGTACTTTTTCTTGGTGTATCAAAAATGCCAACCTTTATTTTCTGTACTGTAATGCATGCAATACAATGTAGAACAGTATTGTCCAATAGAAATTTTTGTGATTGTGGACTGTTCTCTAATTTTCACTACTCATTAATGTAGTCACTGATTACAAGTGACAAATTTTTGCTCTTAATTTATTTATTTTTCTTTATTTTAAAGAATTTTTAAATTACATAAAGATTACATCCAAAATATATGGGATTCTCATAAACCTCCCTCCACCTCACATATTTTCCCCTATTTTTAATATCTTACATTGGTGTGATACATTTGTTACAATTGATGAATAAATACTGAAGCATTGCAACTAACCATGGTCTATAGTTTACCTTAGGTTTTACACTTTACACCAAACCATTTTATAGGTTTTGACAACTTGTTTAATGGATTATATCCACAATGGTAATATCATGTAGAGGAATTATAAATTCCTTAAAATGCCCCATGTTCCAGACATTCTTCCCTCTCCTTCCTCTTAAAACTTCTGTTGACCACTGTTTTTATTTAAACATTACAAGTTCTTCAACTACAAGAATAACAGTAAGTCTACTTTAGTCCATATTTGCATTCTGCCCTTAAATTTGTTCAATCCACAATCCTGACCATTTTGCGTTGGTGATGCCCACTCTGCTTCTCTTTGAGAGGGGTTTTAGGTCCCACAGAGCAAATGAATGGAACTTCCTTTCTTGCAGTTGTAGAAAATGTTTGTTGGGATGGGCTTTGTTCATTATCATCATTTTGTTAGTTGTCCTCAGAAAGTCCGATGAACTGGACAGTAGGTGTTCCTGTAACTCCACTGATTCCTGCTCAAACAGCATATGAACAACTGGAAAACTTAACTTTCTGGGACATATATTGAATGGGTATAATGCTAATTTTAGGCTCAAATAAAAGGGGC
>JAQZBX010106904.1:0-10705 GCA_029593785.1 Cabassous unicinctus
TTTTTAAATTTTGATTAATTTAAATTTACCTATTTTTTATATTGTTGCCTGTGTGTTTGGTGTCATATTTAAGAAACCATTGTTATTTTCAGGGTCTTACAGATTTACGCCTATGTTTTCTTCTGAGCAATTTATAGTTTTAGCTCTTAAATTTAGGTCTTTGATGCATTTTGAAGTAATTTTTATATATGGTGTAAGATAAGGGTCCAACTTCACTCTTTTGTATGGATTTCCAGTTGTCCCAGCATCATTTGTTGACTGTCCTTTCCTTATTGAATGGTCTTGGCACCCTTGTAGAAAACCTCACATAGATGTAAGAGTTTATTTCTGGGCTCTCTATTCTATTCCATAGGTCTATGTGTCTATCCTTATGCCAGTACCACACTGGTTTCATTATTGTATTTTTATAGTAAGTTTTGAAATTGGGAAGTATGCATCCTTCAAATTTGTTCTTTTCAAGATTGTTTTGGCTATTCTGAGTCCCTTGAAATTCCATATGAATTTTAGGCTGGGTTTTTCTATTTCTGGAAAAAACACCATTGAAATTTTGGTAAAGATTGCACTGAATCTGTAGATCAGTTTGGGGAGTGTTCCCATCTTAACAATATTAAGTCCCGCATTCTATGAATACAGAATGTCTTTCTTAGGTCTTTAATTTCTCTCAGCCATGCTTTGTAGTTTTCAGTGTAAAAGTCCTTCACCTCCTTGGTTAAATTTATTTCTAAGTATTTTATTCCTTTTGATGCTATTGTAAATGGACTTGTTTTATTAATTTCCTGTTTGGATTGTTTATTGCTAGTATATATAAATACAACTGATTTTTGTGTGTTGATTTTGTATCCTGAAACTGCTGAATTTGTTTATTAGCTCTCACAGTTTTTTTTTAAATGGATTCTTCAGGGTTTTCTACGTATAAGATCATGTCATCTGCAAACAGATGATTTGAGACTCCCTCTCCAGTTTAGATGCCTTTTATTTCTTCTTGTCTAGTTTCTCTGGCTAGAACTTCTGGTACTGTGTTGAATAGCAGCAGTGAAAGTGGTTATCCTTGTCTTGTTCCTTCTCAGTCCTTCACCATCGAGTATGATGTCAGCTGTGGGTTTTTCATATATGGTCTTAATCATGTTGAAGGAATTCCCTGCTATTCCTTGTTTGTTGAGTGTTTTTACCATGAAAGAGTGTTGAATTTTGTCAAGTACTTTTTCTGCATCAGTTGAGATGAGCATGTGGCTTTTCACCCCTTCATTCTATTAATTTGTGCATTAAACCAACTGATTTTCATAGGTTGAACCACTCCTGCATTGCAGAAATAAATCCCACTTGGTCATGATATATAAAACTTTTAATACGCTGCTGAATTTTGTTTGCTGGTATTTTGCTAAGGATTTTTGCATCTATATTCCTAAGGAATATTGGCTGGAGTTTTCTTGTAGTGTCTCTGTCTGGCTTTGGTATCATGGTCGGACTCCATTTTTGGTATTTGCTGACATCTTTCAAGTCCCACCACTCCCCTTTCTCCTCCTGGCCTACATCTGGACAAACTGAAAAGGGAAACTGGGTGCTTTCTCCTTTGGCTCTGGCAGGAAGTTCAAGCGTTGGAAGCTCTGGCCTGTGTGCAGGAACCCTTTCTCCAGCCTCACCCCCTAAGCACTATAAAAACCCCACGTCAGTCTCTTTTCCCAGCTCCCTCCAGTAACTTTCAGACCAGCTTGGGCGCTTATCCCGCACTCCCCAGAAAGCTTTCATTGTGTGAGTAATAAAACGTCTTTATACGATCTTGTGAGTGTACAACCTTTTCTGTCTTGACATTTGAATCAAATTTTAGGGAGGATGAAGACTTTTTTTTTAGGACAACTGAGATTTTGCTGAGGGATAATTTAGTCCAACTCCTCCTTCTGAGGATTCTAGCTGTGGCTCCGTTTATTACAGTCTTTCGCCCAGGCCGATGGGCACATAAACTACGTGAGCTCCAGGAACTGTTCGGCCTGCTGCTGTCCCGTGGTTCTTCCTGTGGCCTTCAGTACCTGCCTCTCAGGCATGTGCAGACCAGTATTCTGGCCAACTCAAGGGGATCTCTCGATGGCTCTCCAGCGCTCTTTGTGAGGCTCTCTCCTCTCTGATATTCTGCCCTGTAAATTCTAGCTGCTTTGGCCTCCCAAAGTGTTGATTTCTTTCTCCTCATCTCAACAAGACCACTGGGCTCTGTCTGCCCCAAGCCCCCTGCCTTGTCCCCAACCCCCCTAAGCCCCCTAGGCAGTAGGCTACTGCAACCAGAGGGCTCACCTGACTTGCTTTCCCTTCCTTGGGGGGTCACAGTCCTGCATACCCTATTGTCTTATGTCTTAAAACCATTGCTTTATACATTTGTCAAGAGGTCCATTTTATACAGAAAGGTAAATTTGACCCCTGTTTTGCCCTTATGGTTGGAAGCAGAAATTCTGTCCAGGAATTCCTTACAACCAATAATCAGTTTTTGTGAATGTTCAAAGTATGCCTGACAAAAATATGAATTTTTCCAAGTTTTGGATGCAGAATTTTGTCTAAGTCAAGCTCATTAGATGTGTAATTAAAATCTTTTTTATTCGTGATGTTTTTTTCTCCACCTATCTGAAATCTTCCACTGTGAGGGTGTTTTTCTTAGTTTCCTAGAGCTGCCATGACATAGTACCACAAACTGGGTGGCTGGAAACAGCAGAAATGTATTGCCTCGCAGTGCTGGAGTCTAGACGTCTGAAACTAAGGTGTCCTCAGGGCCTTGGTAAGGGTGGGTGCTATGGGGAACCTTTGCACAGTAGTTCAGGAGGACCAAAGGGGCACCTGTTGATACGTGTTGAAACCAGGTACAGAAGATACCAGAGTGACAAGACCAACCGGGAAATCTACATCAAATTCATCAAAGATTCCCACCAACACATTTCCCATTTCCCCCTGTGATGTGTAAGATGAACAGCAAGTGCCCCAGGAGAACCCAGCGCGTGGGTGCGTGGGCGTGGTTCTGTGTGTGTGTGTTAGGGGGTGGGATGGGGGTAATCAGAGAAGCCTTTATGGAGGTAGTGCTCCCAGCTGAGACCTCCTGGATTCGGAGGAGTTCGGTATGTGAGAGCGAGCAGTGGGTAGGAGAGCTGAGTGAACCGCTGGTGACATGCTGGAGGCGTGAGAGAGGCGGGAGCTGGGGAGGAGGGTGGCTAGGTTTGCCGCTGGAGACGTAGGGGGGGCGAGACAGAGGGGCTGGTGGGCCCAGAGGGAGGCTAGGGGCTTTCCCTTGGCAGGAGGTAGCCCTTCCGTGAGCAGGGAGGAGGGCAGGGCGTCCAGGTGGAAGGCTGTGACCATGGGCTGCCTACTGCTGACGCGTGCGCCGGCGGCAGGTTGAGCCGACAGCCCCAACCCGCCATGGCTGGGCGGAGAGCTCCGAATGGTGGTCTGCTGGGGGTCTCACTGCAGGCCCATCGACCTTGACTCTGCCCAGAGCTGGAGGCTGGGAGGAGGTGCTTTCAGGGCACAGCGCCTGAGGTTGGTCAGGCAGATACCATTTTGTTGTTCTGGGTCATGAAAAAGAGAAAGATGGAGATAGGGAGATAGGCTCTGGGGTTTTCTGATAGAGAAAAGAATAGCTGAGAGGGCCGCCCAGAAAGATAAAGATGCTGAAGAAAGCCAGCTGGATCAAATTACCTGAAGCAATGGAGTAGAAAGTGAAAGGAAAAAGTTGGAAGTAAATAAGTAAACAACCAGGAGGTGAGATAGTAAAAGAGAAAGGTTAAAATGCAGGGATTAAAAAAAAAAAAATGCAGGGACTTTGCTAAGGCGCCAAAGGGGCAGTGGGTCCGGGGGTGGGATGAGGTCTTTCCTAAGCAGGAGGCCGCAGCCTCTGCAGAAGGAGGCCGTTGGGGATCCACAGCCCCAACCCCGGCCTCGCACTGGGTCTGCCTTCTGCGCTTGGGGTTTGTACAGGGCACGCTGGGGGCGCCCGGGAATCCCAGCAGTCTCCAAAATGGAGAAACTGCCGCGAGGGGGCGCGGGGCAGGGACTGGACCTTCCTGCAGGCGAGGAGACGCGGAGAAGTGAGAGACAGGATGCTGGAGATGGGGACCCGACACCAAGGGCGGCGGGCGGCCCTGGGCTGCGCTGGGGTGGCCCCTGCGGTCGTGGGCGGGCCCTACCTCCCCGCTATCCTTCTCAGAGCGACAGAAATGCCGCCGGCCGCTCACTGCGCACGGGGCGCATCGCCAGCGCACCCCGCCCCGCATCTCACGGAGCCCTAAGACAGCCCCAGAGGTGGAAGCCCAGAGAGGGCAACCCTTCACCCAGGGCCACAAGGGAGCCAGGCCCTCCCCCAGGAGCCTGGCGCCAATAACTGTGCTCCTGCCGGGGGGACTTCACTCTGCCCGGGCCCCCTCGGGGAGGAGCCGGCCCGAGCCCCTCCTGCTCCCCGCCCCGGGGGCCGGCGGAGGAAGTGAGCGCAGCGGGGAGGAATGCGGGCGGGCGGGGCGCGCCGGCACGGGGCGGCGGGGACTGCCGGGGCTGGTGGCCGGGACAGCGGGCGCGGCGGGGCCGAGCGCGCGCGATGCCTCACTTCACCGTGGTGCCCGTGGACGGGCCGCAGCGCGGCGACTACGACAACCTCGAGGGTCTCAGCTGGGTGGACTACGGAGAGCACTCTGAGCGGGATGACTCGGACGGTGAGGGCGCGCCCGGAGGGGACCTTGGCGGGGGCAGGAGGGTCGGCCTTGCGCGCACACGTCGGTGCCCGCCCAACTTTCCTTCCTCTGCGCCGCGGCTCCCCCCACCTCGCTCCCCGCGGGCCGGCGCGACTTTGCTCGGTCCCCCGCGCGGGCGCCCTTCCCACCCCAGCTCCTCCCCTGCCGGCCGCGGGCGGGGGCTGCAGACGTGGCCGTCGAGGGCGGCCAGGCCCCGCAGTGCAGCCGGGCCCACAGCTCCGAGCCCCCGTCCCCGGCCCTTCCAGTCTCGGAGCACAGCCCAGCGCCGTCGTTTTCTGTGAACCGCCCCCAACCACTTCTCGCCCAGCTTCCCCATTTGGGATTCAGCGTCGCTGCCTCTGAGACTGCCTCCTCCCTTCCACTCCCGTCCTCCATCCTTGGGCCTCCTTGCGCTCTGGCCAAGCCAGAGAGAGGGACGTACCTGCCTGAGTGGTCCCTGGGTAATTGCCTGCGTGCGTTCGTGGGGGTCTCAGGCGTGGATCTCCATGGAACAGTGGGTGTCTGTGGAGCACTCACACGGAGCCAGGCTCGTCCAGGCGCTTTAGGTGAATTAACTCGACTTATCCTCCCAGCTACCCCCATGAGATGCATTTAGGGAAGAGTGAACAGAGGTGTGGAGCAGTTATGTAACCTGCCCGGGGCTGGTACAAACCCAGGGAGTGAGGTTCCAGCGCCTTAGCCTGGAGATAACTCCCTCTGTCCTCCTCCCAGGTCTGCCTCTGCTCATGCCCCTTTCCCCATCTCCTACCCCAGGAGGCCCCCAGGAAACTGTCCTTTCAGAGCCCACTTTTGGGGGATGAACACCAATGAAAACATGAGTCTCTGTGTGTAGCAGCACAGGTATGTGTAATTGTGCTTGTGCAAGTGTGTAGTTGTGGCAAGGTCTAAGATGGGGTCAGGTCAGGGCATACTCCTGGCCACTGTTATCTGCCTGGGTTGTTAGTAATTAGGATAGCGATATGACTGATGGCAAATGCCTGTGACATCTCTCATCATGATGGAGTCCTGTAGGAAAAGTGTTAGTGACATGTGTGAAGTGATGTGATCTTGACCTGACTGATCTGTCTGTGATGGTGATATGTTTAGGACACAAGGATGAGGTGATCATGCCAGATGTGGGTAATGGCCATGTGTGTGACCTGACTGCTGTGGACGATGATGCTGGGGCAGTCAGGGAGGTGTGTGGGGATGGCAAAGGGCAGTGGCAGGGGAGGTTATGGGCTAGATAAATGTATATGCCCTCTTCCCTGCCCCCCATACCCTTACCTGTCCCTGGCCTTGTTCAAGTGGTCAGAGCAGAAGCCAGCCTCCCAGCTCCCCTCTCAGCCTTGGAAGCACCCCTGTCCCCCAGAGGTTGGTCTGGGCTCCATCTCTAGGGTGAGCCTGGACTAGAGAGCAGGCGGAGCTGAGCTCAGCCTCCAGCCTGGCCCCGCCTTGTCCCCTCACAGGGTGACTGGAGGGACCTGGAGCCACATTGGCCGAGTCCTGCCAGATCCCTCTAAGCTGGACCAGCTCCTCCCACTACCCCCCCCACACACACACCTCCTCTTCTTACTAATTTTTAGCCTGACCTTGGCTGCAGAATGGGGGACACCCTGCGCCCGGGTGAGTTATTTTGATCCTTCTTGGTGGGGATTGCAAAGGGTTGGGAGGGCTCAAAAGTCCATCTCCTGGGGGTCTTCAGTCTGACACCTGAATCTCTCAAGGCCCATATCTACTCATCCAGCTCCACCCCAGCCTGAGGGCAGAGGGCTGGCAGTTTCTGGAGGGGCACCCCAGACAGATGTGTATGCACAGGGATCAGGAGTGTCACCTGCACTTGCTGACAGGAACACATACACATGTGTATCTCACAGGCAGCTCTCAGGCCCAAACCATGCTCCTGTTTACCTGGGGTCTCAATTGGTATCTGAGCAGCATTTGCCTGGCAGGCGTGCCCAGACCTGCCCTGGAATTTTTGGAGTAGCTCAGGCCTGAACTGGCAGCCCAAAGCTGAGTTCAGTGCAGACATCCAGCCACTGCTCAGACCCTGCTCTGCCCTCACCGCTCCCCCCATCCCCAAGGAGTGCCTGCTGGGAGTCTGGCACCAGCTTGTCCCCTAGCTGATGCATATGGGCAGTTGGAAGAGTGGGTGTCCATCTTTATTTCAGAGAAGAGGAAACCAAGGCAGCACAGAGAGGGTAAGCAGGATGCTCTGGGTCACACAGGGGGAAGGCCAGGAATCCAAGCCAGGATATTGGCCGTTTGAGCAGCCAGAGGCTTGGAAATGTGTACCCTGGCCAAATCACATACCTCAGGCACTCTTCTCTGTGAAAGGCTGGTGCTGCACCCAGGGGTGTAAGCCGGGATGCCTGCTCAAAGAGGGCTGGACCAGGGCTCAGAGTAGGGACAGGAAACCTGGAGTCCAACTCCCACATGGCTATGGTGGGACCCTGGGACTCTTGACTGGGTGACCTCGTCTCTGAATCTCTCGGAGTCTCAGTGTCCTTGACGCTAAAAAGGGGTAAATGATATTTACCTGGAATGTTGTTATGAGGACTAGATGCAGCTCTTTGAAGGGCTCTGAGCTGCCCTGGAGTGAAGGCTGAAAGAGCAAGGGGTTGACTGGGTCTTGGAAAACCATCTGCAGGCATTTTTCTTGGGCTGCTGTGTGCTCAGTTCAGCATGTGCTGGATACTAGTGCAGTCTCCTCAGAGAGATAAGGCACCAATGGGAGACAGACTGCAGAGCACGAATTTAGAATAATTTATAATTTCCAATTTAGTTCCACAAAAGAATCAGAAGAGATATGCAACAAAATTGCCTCCCCAAAGGGCTATTACTGTCTGAAAGATCAGAAACCATGCACAGGAAGTGGGCAAGGTCTCTGAGAAGAGACAGATGGTGACTGAATCTAAGGAGTAAATTTAGCTTGGAGATTCCTGGCAGCCAAGGCAGAAAGAGAAGTAAGATGAGCTTGAAAGCTGTCATTTTCTGAGAAAATAAAGCATCTGATTTCTTTAGGAGGGACTTTTTTTTTTTTTTTCCCCTCACTTAACAGGTATTTATTGTCTTACGGTTTTATTGCTAGAAAAGTGAACTCTTAAGTGTCAGCAGGATTGGGCTTCCGAGTGTGCAACCCTACAGACTTCTGTCACATGGCAGCCTTTCTCTCTCTCTGCCTCAGTCATTTGTAACTCCCCAAATTTCTCTCCTTATGAGGATTCTATTCCTATTGGATTAGAGCCCTAAATAGGTGTGCCCCAATCTAGTTTGGCCTCCTCTTAAGTAATAATATATTCAAGATCTTATTTACAAATTACTTTGCATTCAAAGGAGTGGGGGTTAGGACATGAACATATCTTCTTTGTGTCATGACTCAATACATAAAAATATGTCCTCTGGACCCCTGAAAGCCATGTCCTTCCCACTTGCAAAATCCTTTCACACAATTGTGATATCCCAAAAGCCTTATGCTATGTGATGTAAAAATCTCATGTATCTCAGTTATGGGTATTGTCCATCGTGGACAAGTTTCCTCTCTGCCTTTAGAACTGTGAAACCTAGAAAAGAATCAACTGTTTCCAAAATACAATGGTGGGATAATCATCAGGTAGACAACCCATTGCAGAAGGAAGAAATTGGAAGGTACAAAAAGGGATCTCTGCGGAGCAGATGTAGCTCAGAATTGAGTGCCTGCTTCGCATGTACTACGAGGTCCTGGGTTCAATCCCTGGTACCTCCTTAAAAAAAAAAAAAAAGGTTCACAGTTCCCAAGCAAGTTCAAACCCCAGCAAGACACATTCTACTAGATTTCAAGGCTTGAAAGTAATGTTTGGGTGCATGGGTCATCCTCCCAGCTGGCTGGAGCAGCAGCCCGACACTCTCCAAACACCTGTGTGGTGGCAACCAAGTCCTCTCTGAAACTTGGGGAAGTGTTCCCACCCTCTTCAAACATGAGGGTGGTGACCACATCATCTACAATCAGCAGGGTGAAGGCCCCACTCTCTCTGGACTACAGGATGGCCCTGCCCTTTCCAAAAGCCAGGGCAGGAGCCCTTCTCTCTTGGCCCAGGAGGTCTCTTCAGTCCAGATCTTTGCATCCATTGTTCTGTCCTTGTAGTTTTTCTTCATTTGGTCCTGTTTTCTGTCATATTCCCATATTCAGTCTAGGCTGGCAATGCTTCTGCTGATAGAAAGTTATCAAAAGCTTTGTTGGTCTCTCATGTAATTTATGGGGGCCCAAGTCGCCAGGCAAGAGTCTTCCACAGACCTTCCTGGTAATCAGATCTCCTCTCCTGACTTCCCATGAGGTGGTTCATTAGATGCACTTAATTTCTTGACAAACTTCTTAACAAATGTTGGGGTCGGCCACATTCTCAAACTATTTCCCAGGGAAGCCTATCTGGATAAGACCGAGAATTTTCCCAGTAAGTGATGGTCCCCTTTTTTCTTTCTTTTCTTTTTTTAATTTTTATTAACAACTTTATTTCAAATTCACAAAAATAAAAGAACAGAAAAAGGCAGCTCAACAAGTTATGGAAACATTACTCCCAAGAAGTTCTTTTTTAGGCACTTTTATCTCATCTAATTCCAACTTCTAACTCAGTTGTTCCTCTAGTATTGAGAAAGATACACAGATGAACACAGATTAGTAAATGACATAGTCAACATCTCCTTATTAATGAAAAAAAAAGAAGAGAAAAAATATGCTTCAGGAGAGACACCTTTCTGTCACAAAAATCCAAGAGTAATCTTCAGAGGCTTCTTACTGAAGGGCCATCAACATAATGGGCAGTGTGGCTGGGTTTTCAGATTTTTCTTATGGTTCCTTATCCTCACCTTTAACAAGCATTATGTAGGGTGTCTAAGGAGCTATGTGACCCCAAGAAGCTTTAACATGATTCAGTGAACTCGCTTGACCTCCAGCTGTCTTTGTCCATGGTGCCACTGACATTACCTATATGCTGTCAGCAAAAGTGGGACTGAGCTGCTTGGCTCACTCAGCTAGTCCAGGATGTTGGATGAGGCAGATATACCACTTTCACATGCTGTGGGAAGGAAGAGCTGACTTGGCCTTGGAAATTGTCCTCAGCACACTTAATCTGTCAGTCTCCTCCACTGATAAAGAATCCACAATGCAGTACCTGCTGAGTGGTTGTTGGCTCAGAGAGGGCAACCGAAGTCTCCTAACTATGGCAAAAGGATGTATCAGATGGAGGGGGATACCAGCAGCAAACAACAGAAATGAACTGTGGCCTATTTAAACATAAAAGGTTGGCTTGTTGCTCTCACAGAACCAGGTGTGGCCAGTGCATGGCCCAATCACACCACCATTCTGGGCTGGTGACACTTCTGCCACCACCTCTATCACCAGACACCGTGCTAGCACTGCTGGCCTCAAAACTGCATCCTGCAGTCACACTTGCTGCCATCCAACACCAAGGGGGCTTCTTTGAACCAAGATGCCTGTGCATTTGCTGAGAGGCCTAGAGCCAGTGCTGTAGCTGCCAGCCTGTCTGGGGACAAAAATTACTTTGCATCTAGGAAAGGAGTACTTGGCTTGATGAAAAGCTCCACCAGGACTCCTTAGACTCACAAGGGACAAAATTCGTAGAACAGGTAACAAACTGTGAGTGCTGAGCAGCCGAAAAAAAGCAGCCAAGCTCTTTTTCTACCTCCTTTCTGCAAAGTTAACTTGGTTGGAGCTAAGGCATTGTCCCAGACTGGAGTCGGCCACACACCTATTGGGCAAGCAGCCCGGGTCTGGGGACAGAGAGGCCATGGCTCGGCAATCCCACCCCCCCCACCCCCCGCTTCAGCTCCCCTTCTCACCTGCGCAGTCCAGCACCCACCCGGCAGGCCTTAGGCGATCGACCCTAGAGGGCTCCCTGCGCCCACCTCCGCTTTCAGTACTGTCTCCTAGTTGCCCCGCCTCCCAGCATGCCTCGGACTACTCTCGACGGGCGCGGGGCATGATGGGGTAGCTCCAGCGGGCGACCCTCTGGCTA